>JAEIFU010000291.1:0-163219 GCA_018904235.1 Lordiphosa stackelbergi | reverse complement strand
CTTCAGGGCTTCTCCATCGCGGCGTGTTCGTGAATATCAGGTCTGTGGTGGATTTAACAGGTCTAATGCCACACTGATAAGGTCCATCTCAGTGTGTTTATAACGGCTTAAGACGTTCTGATAATCGACAGAGACCTTAGATGCAATGGGAAGGAGACTGATCCCGCGGTAGTTGGCGCAAACTGCAGGGTCTCCTTTTAAAGATTGGGCATAGAACACTTTAGATTCCAATCGTCGGACATGCTCGTCAACCCATATACGGCAAAGAAGTTGGTGCATGCACCTTGCCAATTCTTCCCCTCCAGCCTTGAACAATTCAGCGGGCAGCTCATCAGCGCCTGGTGATTTATTGTTCTTTAGCCTTTGTATGGCTAAGCAGACTTCCTGTGGGGTCGGCGGGTCTATCTCTATGTTGTCGATTGCGGCATCGCTACTTCTCTAGAGGCGGCATCATGTCCGTCATCGCCTCCCAGTAGGTTGGAGAAGTAGCTTCTCCATTTGTTAAGCGCCACTTGCGGATCGGTGACCAGATTCCCGTGTTCGTCTTTGCATTGTGCGACTCTGGGCTTAAAACCTTCTGTTAATTGCTTAATTTTTTGGTAAAATTTTCGAGTCTCACTCATGCCGAATAACATCTCGACTTCTCGCGCATGCGCCTTTCCCGCTCGCTCTCTTTCCTTCTAAAGAGGCGCTTCCGCTCTTTCTTTTTCTCCCCGATATCGCTCCTTAACAGCCCGCGTTGCTCCCGACTGCAGAGTTCTCCTGTGGGCTGCGTCTTTCTCTGCAGTAGCAAGTCGGCACTCTCATCGTACCAAGTCCGACTTCGAGGGGACTCTGAGTACCAGTATATCTCCTTGGCAGCCGTACTCATGGAGTGTGATATACGTAATTCCACTGTTCGCATATATCGGAAGAATGGGGGAGGGTTTCCCTTTGGGCGAGTTTGGCTTTGTAGGCTTCAGAGGGTCCCTTGTGGTTGCAGCTACTCGACGTTTAGCTTTGACGTGTGCAGAGCGTGAGGCATTTGCCACACTTGAGCCGCGTGCGTACCTCGGCTGCAACCAGCAGTGATCCGAGTCTATGTTGTTTATAACCGCAAAGCTGCGGGTTTGGGCTCCACTGGTTTAAGTTCTTCATATTTCTTAAGCTGACTTTACACTTGTCATATATGTCTAAAGAGACTCTCTGACGATAGTGTAAAAGCAAAATAAATGTAATATAAAATTGACTATACAGCCCCAAAGGGCGAAGCCAAGCTTCTCCCAATCTCTTGGCGTTGTATGCTTATAATTTTTGGCACTAGAGAAAGGGACCTACAGTTTAACGCCGAATCCGAACGGCAAACTTTGAGAAGTTTTTCGTGGCTATTTACTTCACGCCAATTGCTGGTGAAGGCGACCGAATGTGTAAAAGCTATTTTCTAAAGAAAGAAAAAAACTTTTTTTGCAGATGTTCCAAGGCGGGATCGATCCCACGACCTCCCACTCAGCAGGCCACACCCAGCTAAATTAGCAATAATTAAGCCCTCTATGATCTAACAGGGACAGGTTGTAATTGATAAGCGTTTCTCTTTAGAGAATTTTGACAACCAACTTTTTACAGATATATGACAAGTGTAGAAGCAGCTTTATCTTGACTTCACTCGTTCCACTTTGGCGTTAGACTACAGAAAGGTCTGCAAATGCAAAGCTAAGTTGGCCAGCTCCAATAATCGCCAATTACCACCAGCCAAGACTTTGAGCCCAAATTTTGTCATATGTTTCTCCTACTTTACCAAGTGTATATATTTATCAGAGCTCGCAAATAACTGTTGACCTTTTTTGTTGTCCAAAAATAACTGTTATGTTCTGACCCTTGGAGCAAAGAGTCAGAGATGAACCGTTCACGTCGTCTCTTGAATAAATCGGTCGGCGCTCAGAGAACAACCAATTTTATTGTTTCCCTTTTGCTCTGCTCATTCGCAGACCGTTTGACAGTGTGTGCGATAGGGTTGTCAATATTTTATCGATATTTTGTTGGACGATAAGGGTTATTCCGATATGATATTTTGTATGCCGATATTGGCGATTATCGATATTTTTATAAACGATATATCAGAATATATGGCTAGCCTGATAAATCATCTGGTAACAGAACTTAAAATCGCATTTAAGAACTAATCATACACGTATGGATGCAGAAATACGCTGCAATATTAGGTGTCAGTGTTAGAATATATTGAAAATATCGTCATAAACCCAATAGCTTATTGGAGAACTAGTGCGGATGAATTGTTCGTGCTGTCTGAAAGTGCATATCAATACTTTACTCTTTTCGGCAGGCGTTTAGATTGTTTATATGTATCAGGTGACAATCGCTGACTTACAGACACCCGAAGCAGAATGACTAGAGAACACATTAGGCGGGTTCACTTAAATTCTTCATGATATTTTTGTAAGATAATGAAAGTCTTTAATGCTTACACTCAGATAAGATTCAAATTTAGTTCGTCACAATACTTCACATGAAAAACACGATTGAACTGCTTTGAAATCAGAACAATTTTGAAAAGGAGCCTTTCTTATACGAAGTAATGTGCCCAACTAAATTTGTACCTCTTTTGAGTACACGCTATTAAGGCTTGAAGAAAAAGAAACTCTGACTATTAATGTAATTTGAAAAAATTTACAGTGTAGTTTCAGAAAACTATTAAAAACTGTTATAAAGATTAGATATAACGGTCTCTAAAAATCCTCACTAGCAGTTTTATGGTGAAGACGTTTCTTTAGCCTTTTCAGTTATCTTAAGCTTTAGAAAATAACGATAATATCGATATAACGATGTTTTTTGCAGGCGATATATCAAATATTGATATTGAAAATTTGGATTTTTGATATTATCGTTATTGATATTTTGAGAAATATCGACAACCCTAGTGTGCGAGTGAGGCGTTCGTTTGGGCTTCTGAGCCGCACGAGCCAAACACAAACAAAAATAAAGAGTTTACGCTGAGCCTTTCATTTTTTTGCTCATCTGCTGACTGTTAATGTCCGATCGCTCAGAAGAAAAGCTCAACTGAGAACAGTCAACTGAAAACCAAAACAAAGCGAAACGAAGTGTTCTGCTCAGAGAGAGAGAGAGAGAGAGTAATCGTGCATGTTTTTTTTTTTTTTGTGCTCGACGGCTTTAAGTCACATATGCCATGCGGAGTAAGTGTTACCATTATACATTTACTTATTAAATAGAAATTGATATTTATATTGTCTGCAGCATTCAAGCAAAAGCGGCAAAACTTTGTTCAATATGAGCGGGAGAGTTTGGCGAGACTGCAAAAATTTGAAAAAAAAAATAGTAACTATTATTATATATGTTTAGTTATAGTTTCTTTTGGCCAAATTAGTGAGTTATCTCTATAATTTTTAAAATGTCAAAGTAATTTTAAAAAATGCCAAAGAAGAGCATTAAAATAAATATATAAAAAAAGCAATTTTTTGTGGGAAACAATATGGGAATGTAACAAGTAAAAGTCTCCCAAACGGAATTTCTTGCGAGTCTTTTGCGATATCTTTTACGATACTTTATTGATATTGCTGCGGGCTCAGAAGTAATATCTTTTCTAAGTATATTTTAAATCAAAAACGTATCACAGTAAATATTATATTCGGCTTGCTAGAAATATTACAAAAGTATCGCATATTGTAACAGGCCTGTTCCGGTTTTCACTTTCACTTAATTTGCTCGAATTCGATTTGGTTACCTGTTCCGGTTTTCACAATTCGAAAGATTTATTCGATTTGAATTCACATTGCTCGGAGCCGATGAATTCGAAAGTAAATGCTTTTATTTACTTAAAGGTGTCAAAATAATGGCTTAACACTATTTTTGTACCAATGATTAGTGTATTTAGATACTTTCTGCAATCTCACATTCTTTTAAAAATAATTTGTAATATAAAAATAAATAAATTTTATGAAAAGCTTCAATTTTGTTGCGTGCCAGCCAAATCGAATTCACATATTTTGCTCAACCTGTTCTGGTTTTCACTTTTTTTTTGAAACGCTGGAAATGAAATTGAATAGGGTTGTCAATATAGCTGCGCTATGACGTAAAACAATTCACCACTTCTTAAAAACCCTCGATTTGATCTTTTATAAATTGAAAATAACTAGCTCTGTTTATTTTTTAATGTACAACGCAAAAGTGGATCAAAAAATAGCAAAATAGAATAAAAAAATAGCAAACAAGAATAATAAAAAAATAATAATTCAAACGTAAATAATCGATTTGTGGCTGTTGACAACCCTGATATCTTAATTCAACACAATCAGCTGTTATATACACAGTGTTAAAGCTGAGTTCCCAAAAATGTAAGTAAATTTTATGATAAAATGTTATTTTTTATTATTAATGATAGTTTTTAGGCGCAAACACAAAAGTGGCGAACAAGAGAAGATTCTGTTAGAAAAGATGACAGAAAATCCCGATTTGGCAAAAGGATTTGTGAAGGGGGACAGGGTGGCTGCTGATGCCAAGTGGACTGAAATTTCAGCTGCACTGAACAAAGTGGGTCCTCCCATTAAAGACATGGCTGGATGGAAAAAGGTATTTAAAAAAAAATAATAAAATAACGCAATGTAGGAAAATATTTTATATATTTTAGGTTTGGATGGATTGGAAGGCCACGATCCGCAAAAAGCTTGCACACAATCGCAAGGAGGCTTCTGCAACAGGGGGCGGGCCATATATGCAAATGGCTGTAACACCTGCAGAGGAATCTGTCGCTGCTTTATGTGGGCTATATAAAATGGTCAATGGAGTAGAGGGAGCGCAGTCGTTTGGGACTTCTCTGAATACAGATGAGAGCAAGGAAAATGCGGCAACTGATGGCCCAGTATCTGAAACCTCAAAACGCGCTCATCATACCGTTGAAGACGACGACATTTCTCAACCTCCCTTACCAAAACGACGCCGGGAAACTGCACCAAAGGGACTGGACAATCTGTGCAACAACCAAAATATGTTGCTAGAGCAAGTCGTTGTGGGCATCGAGCGCATGAACAAAAATATTGAGGAGCAAAACAAGATATTGAGCGAAGCAAATATTCTTACATCGCAAATCCTTAAGTTGAAGGAAAAAAAGCTAAATGCTCTTCTTGGAGAGGACAAAATTAATTGATTAAGTACATAAATCGAATTAGCCAGTGAAGGCCCTAAAGTGAAAGTTCCTTAAAAGCCAAAGAATGTCGCAAATGAACTAAATTTTATTTTAATTATTAGTTTTTTAAGTTTAAATAAATGTTCGGGCTATTTCATCCCTTATTGAAGCACCATATTGATTATCTTCTTCAAAACTATCTGTATTATCAATTACTAGATCATTATGCTGGTCATAACCATCAGCAATTTCATCTGGCATTGGTGTGTTCCCCCTGCGACAAATATTATGCAGTGCACAACAAACATTGATTAGACTGCAAACAAATCGTGGCTCGTAAAATAGAGTAGCTTGCATGGATCGAAATCTGCTTTTTAAAAGTCCAATAGTTCGCTCAACAATGTTGCGGGCAGCTGCATGCTTTAGGTTGAATGCATGCTGCATGGATTGGCTTTCAGGACTTCTATAAGGTGTCAACACAAAGGGTTCAAGAGTGTAGGCGGAGTCAGCTAAGATAAAAAAATTTCCATTTCTAGGAGTGGAAAAGTAATTTCTGGCGTCACTATTACTCCACACAAACGAGTCGTGGCAAGAACCAGGGTGAGTGGCATCAACAGCCAAAATCTCCATATTGTAGTTGCAAACCTACAAATAGAAAAACAATCAATTCTGCACTTACTGCCCTATTTTTAGTTAAATTATTTCTTACCACCATTGCGTTTAGACTAAAATATCCTTTTCGGTTCATAAATAGTGATTCATCCTTCGTCGGCTTGACTATTTTAATGTGAGTGCCGTCTACACAACCAATTACTCCTGGTATCATGAATTTTGAATAAAAATAGTTTCTGGATTCTGTTATTTGCTCTTGTGTCATTTGAACTCCGATATTTTCTGCACAAATGGTCTGTTCAAGTTGGCAAATCACTTCATGGAGTATTTTGGAAAACGTGCTTCTACCAATGTTTACGTCATGATCTTTGGCGACTCCTAGTTGATATGACCCAGTGGCCAAAAATCTCAGCACAGCCGCTAATTGAGTTGACTTCGGGATTAAAGGATGATTAGACTCCGGTCCAATCCGGCTCAGAAGCATTGAAAAGGTCCGCTTATCAACTCTATAGGATTGAATAAATCTAAAAATGATGTGGCTTATGATATAAGGGGTTAAATAGATTTAAAAATGCAGCTCTTTCTTACTGATGTTCACAAAGATCCATTATGCACGTAGAAGCTCGCAGGTGCCGGTTTTTTCGAAGAGCATACATTTTTGCCTCGGAACATGCTCGTAAGATGCCATTAAAAATAAAATCGACATTATAAACAGCTTTTAAATCTGAATCAACTTCCTTGACTTCGCCACCGCGTGGTTTTTTGTTTTTTTGTTTTGCTGCACCAGCTGATTGAGGTGAAAAAGACGCCAAAGGAAACACTTGGGAAAATGAAACATTCGAATTGCAAATCGAATGCAAATCGTTCGAATACCAGAACCACTAAAAAAAAATCGTTCGATTTTGTTTTCATTTGAAATCAGAAAAAAATGTGAAAAACGGAACAGGCCTGTAAGAGATGCTAGGCTTGGCCCTTTGGGGCTGTATACTTTCGGTGCAGAGTAAAAACGTTGCAATTTATTTTCCATTTCATATTTTAAATGATTATTTGTTTGTGAACGGATATTTTTCTTAGGTTTTCCGCTGTTTATGCATAACGATTTTTACACACACGGGCTTACTATATACACATAGGGATTACTATTTACATTTCCAATACGGGTTTGTGTGTTCATAGAATATATTCAACGTCTTTGTTCCCCTGTACGCCTTCTGCTACTGATGCTACCCTCGTCTAACTACTTATCGATATATTTACAAACAAAAAACTACAATTTATTACATTGTAGACTGGATACAAGCCTATTGAGAAAACAAACCAGCGGCCTAAAATAGACGGAGTCATAAGTGTTTGAGTTTTTGGAGCTTGTTCTTGACATAGTCAAAGATGTTAAAGTTTACATATCTGCACAGTTTTCCTAGAAAGTTGGAAGTCACAAAATCTTCCACAATTTTATTCTTCCACTTTCTCTTTAGAGCTTCCCTTAAACACCTTAGTTAATGTTTTAAACATTACTTCATAATACCAATATTAAATATAAATTTGTTCATTTCCCACTAATTCCAAATATGCTATAAAGAAACAAGCCGAATCGAAACGATAGCAAATCGCAAGCGACCCTGTACTTGCGTAAAAATTAACTGCACGTTTTTCAACACTGCTTAGTACGTAAAAGTGCTGATTCGGCATGAGTCAGCTAATCAGTCTAAATCTTAATCATCTTGAGGCCATGCTGTACCTGGAAAACATGTCTCCGTCCCAGCTGGATCTGGCCATAGAACTGTTCAACGACTTGAAGGAGAAATCGAATCATTATGCCATCCATTTGAATCTAGCAAAATGCTATCAAATCAAAAAGTTGTGGTCGTCGGCCATGAATTCATTGACACTAGCAATGAAGATTCATGAGCGTCAGAAGAACTTCGTGCCCGTAGAGTGGCTTATTAATTTTGGTGTCATGCAAGGTTATGCCAAACAGCCAGAAAAGGCACTGCACACATTCGAATCGGCCTTAGCCAAAATCGACTCTCTGAAGGACGAACACTCGCAGAGCCTAAAGCTCAGTCTACGCTTTAATATCGCTGGTGCGCTGGAGGAAGTGCACAACGATGACCTGGCCGAGCAGAAATACAAAGAAATACTCGAAGACCATCCCAACTACACTGATTGTTCAATAAGGCTGGGACAAATGGCGGCAAAAAAAATCAAATTAAGCTTTCCATAAAATATTACAAGCATGTTTTGCATTTGGACAAACATAACCTAATTGCCAGGTAGGACTATAACTTATTTTTGTTGCTTACTCAAGGGTATTATATTTTTATTTCAGACTTTTGATGGCAAATACGTACATGAGTCAGGGTCTTAGAACAGAAGCCTTGCGCCATTACTTTTTGATACTGGATCGCTACCCAAAGGATGTCAATACCCTACTTGCGGTGGGCAATGTGTGTCTAAGGAATGTGCAAATTGCCATGGTAGAGGGAATTGAAGTTTCCGCGAAACGTCGCTTAACACGGGGGTTACGTTCCTAGAAAACCTCGTGTTAAGCGAAATCGTGTTAAGCGAAGCATGGATTTAGTACAAAATAAGGGGTTACGTTCTTGAAATTCAAAATTGGCAACAAAATAATTCTTTTATTGTTACAATTTGGTCTGTTTTTATTAAAGTTTCATACAATTGTTTAAAATTAACCAAAAATTGCTATTTACATGCCTTAAATATGTGTATTTCTTTTTTGGGTGCTCCTTATCAAAAAATTAAGCCATTTTCGATTGTTTGGTGGCTTTTTAAGCTTCTTTAAGCACTCCTTATAGGGCAAAAGTAGTTTTTCCAACTCTCTCTTAAACTTAAGTCGTCGTTCGATGACCGGGTCTGAATTTAAAAAGCACGATTCCAAGCTGCTAGCATGTGCGAATCCTTCTTGGACCTCTTTTATCGTTAAACTAATCGGATTGGTTTCTTCAGAGCTGCTGTCATCTGATTTTGAATTATCATGGCTTTTAACACCCTCTGGTCATAATTTCCTCCAGCATCTATTTAATAGATAAGATAAGTTTACGCATCTCCAGCATCTATTTAATAGATAAGATAAGTTTACCAACTCAAGGCTATCTTTAGTAGAAAATTTCTTCCAAGCACTGGTTTCATCGACGGAGTCAGTTTCAATTGTATCCAAAATCCAGCTTGATCTATTCGCTGCAGTAGTGATATTGTATTAGGTGGAAGAAATTTTATTTTAACATTCGGATGGCTTAAATCTTTCGGATGACCTGGGGCATTGTGCAACAACAAAAGTGCTTTAAAGTGTAAGTTATTCTTTTTAAAATATTTTTCAATTTCGGGTACAAAACAATTCAAACACCAGTCTTTAAATAATTCTGCGTTTACCCAAGCTTTGAAATTTGCTTTCCAGTAAACGGGTAATTTGCTCTTATCTATCCCTTTAAAAGCACGGGGATTCAAAGACTTATAAACAAGCATTAGCTTTACTTGAAAGTCATCAGGTGCATAACTACAGAGCCAAAGTGTAAAACGATCTTTTTTTTCCTTAAAGCCGGGAGCTTCTTTTTCATTCTTTGATAAAAAAGTTTAATTTGGCATTTTTTTCCAGCAAAGTCCAGTTTCATCAGCATTGAAAAATTGGTCAGGCAAGAATTCCTCTTCTTTATTGAACCCCTGAATTTCTTCTGGGTATGTGTTAGCAGCTCCATCATCGGCCGATGCCGCTTCGCCTTTAAATTTAATGCTATGAATGGAGAACCGTTTTTTAAATTTCTCGAACCATCCATTACTAGCAACGAAGGGATCTTTTTTTCGTAGCTAAAAAGTGCTAAGTGCTCTTTCCATTTACTCCAAAATAGGTGCACGTGCTCTACTCGTAAATGTTGATAATGCGAACTGTTGCCTCATTCAAGTCAAGGCTTCTTACAATTTCCGTGGGAGTTTGCCCATTGTCTAAGCGGTTTAAAATTTCTATTTTTGTTCCTATAGAAATGACTTTTCGTTTTAAAGGAGCTCTGTTTTTTCTTTCTGCCTGAAATTTATATATTTTATTTATTAACTTTTTGTTGTACCAGCTTTGTATGATACAAGCACAAATGCACTAACGCATCAATTGACAGCAAAAAAAATATCGATATTTTGCAATCGTGTAAGAACGAGGATTTCAGCGTGTTAAAAGGAGGAAGGGAGCAAATTTGTAACCGTGTAAGACCGAGTTCGTGCTAAAAGAGTCCGTGTTAAGCGAGGGCCAAGTGTATTTGTTATTGGGGTTTATATCTTTGTACCAGTTTGAGCAGGAGGGAAAATGTTCCTGCATTATGGTTACTTGTTGGTTTTTGGAAGTATTTGTTAATGTCTGTTATGTTAGTATTGGTTGTGGTGAAGAGTGGGAATTTATTTGCAGTCTTAGCGCTTGTCTGCGAAGTCATTGCCCCTTATGTGGATGTGGCTTGGGATCCACATTAGTTTGATTTTGTTTTGGTGTCTTATTAGTAGTGTTCTGATGGTTCTTGGGTAGTAACTGCGATTTTCGATGTTTTGTATTGATTTGAGATGCGGATAGCGAGTCGGAGCATATGATAAATTTTTTTCTTTTTTGATTTTATTATGTTTATAGCCTCAAGGATGGCAATTATTTCTGCGGTAAATATGGACGAGTAGGTAGGGAGGATGCCTCTTTTAAGGACAGTATCTTCTGTTGTAATGGCGAATGTTGTATAGTTAGTGGACTTAGAACCGTCTGTGTAGATAAAGTGGTGTTGGGTGTGGTTATTTTGAAAGTGGAGAAATTGTTGTTGAAATATTGCTGGATTTGTCGAGTTCTTTGTGTAATGGTGTAAGCTTATGTTTATTGTATTGGGGTTGAGGTGCCATGGGGGTTTGTTGGGCTTGATTAATTTTTGTGTTTTGAATGGTATGTTGTTAGCCAAGCAGATTTTTATAACACTAGAGATTGTTGAGTCTATTTTTAATATTGTTTTGGTCAGGTTGGGTTTGTTTATAATAGTATGTACTGGTGAGTGGTTGGAGAAAATGAGATTTTTGGCTGTTTTGCCGGTTAAAAAGTTGCGTCTGTGTGTAATATGTGTGATGTTAGCTTCAGCCAGTAGGTTGTTCACAGGTGTGGTTCTAAAGGCTCCTAGTCCAATTCGGATTCCGCTATTTATTATTGTTTGAATTTTTTTATGTGTGTTTTGGGTGCATTTCCGTAAAATATTAGACCGTAGTCAATCTTTGAGATAATTAGTGATTTAAGTACTGAAATTAGGGTAGCTGTATTACAATTGAATCTTGCGGATGAGAGGCATTTTATTATGTCAAGTCTTTTGTAGAGTCCTGGTAAGATCGCTTCTATGTGTGGGTTCCATCTATATTTATGGTTTATTGTCAGTCCTAAAATTTTTATGTTTGGGACCTTGGGTATTGTATATTTGTAGGTTGTTACTTGGGCCTTACAATTGTGTTTCCTGCATATGTGGATGTGCTTGCATTTGTTTGGTGAGAGGGCAGCTCCGGATTGAAGGCACCAGCCTTCGATGTTGGAGAAGAGGGTATTTAAGCTGAACGTGCAGTTTTTTGCTTTTGTGTGGTTGATTATGAGATGGAAGTCGTCTGCGAACGCACAGAACTTTATGTTTCTTTGAAGTGCTATTATGCCTGATAGCTTGTTGTATGCAATTACAAATAGGATCACTGAGATGGGTGATCCTTGGGGTATTCCATTGTGAAGTGAGTGTGTGTCAGATGTGTGGTTTCCTATTCTGGTTTTTAATTTCCTGTTGGTCATGTAGTTTTTTATGAAGTTGTAAATGTTTGGTCCTATTTTCCATTCGTTTAGTTGATTGAGTATGGAATGGACGCCCACTCTATCGAAAGCTTTAGAGAAGTCTAAAGATATGATAGAGCTGTGGCGTCTTGTCGCAAGCGATTTCGTTATCAGATGGTCTACATAAAGTAGACTATCTGTAACGGATTTGCCTTGCTTAAAGCCTAGCTGGTTGGGGTGGATGAAATTGTTGGTAGTAACATACCACCAGATTCTTTTGGCTATTATTTTATCTAATAGTTTGCTAATGCATGGGTTAAGGGAGATAGGTCTGTGTTGGGTTTCGGTATGGGTATTGTTAAGCTAGTCTTGGACATTTGTGGAATATAGTTTTGGAACATATTGTTGAAATGGTTAAGGACTCTTGTTTTCATGGTTGGTGAGCAGTTCTTTATCATTGGATATGATATTCGGTCTTCCTGGTGTTTTTCCTGACAGTAAATATCGGTTATATGACGAACCGCTTGTATGCAAATACCGGTTATATGCAAAAGTTTTATATTTTAGTGCATTATGCACAACTTTGATATAAGAATTTAATTGCTTGTATGCAAATCGCTTTTAAGCAAATATCGCTTATAAGCAAACATTTTACATAAAGTTTAAAATTTCTGCGTACTATTTGAATCGGTTGTAAGCAAATTTTGCAACACAGTTGCTGATAGCTGAACAGATAAGAAAGAAAAGAAAAAGTTCGATTTTGATTGACTCAAAAACCAACAATTGTAATTGTAAAATAAGAAGAAACAAAGGACAACCACCTATTTTTCCTAAGACTTTTAATATCAGCAGAAAATTTTTCAGAATTATTTAAACTTGGGAAAAAATCGATTTTATCAAAAAACGAGAAAGGCAAAGCTAACTTCGTCTGTACCGAAGTTTTGATACACTTGAAATAGCTTGTCTCAACGGTTAGCGACTTCGACCAAACTTCGCAGATCAGCTTAAAAACATTACATTTTACCCATGACCGTGTTTGAGAGCAGTAAAAAAAATTCCAAAAAAAACCCCTTTCCCAAAAATTTTTTTTGTGGGAAAAAAAAGGTATTACCCCATCCCGGTCGTTTCCAAAATATTAGGAGCGTGAAAAAAAAAAAAACTTTTTGCAAAGTTTCAGCTTGATAGCTCCAAAACTGAGGGACTAGTTCGCGTAGAAAAGACGACGGACAGACGGACAGACGGACGGACAACACGGAAAAGCTTAATCGACTCAGCTCGTCATGCTGATCAAGAATATATATACTTTATGTGGTCGGAGATGATTCCTTCTATGCGTTGCAAACTTCTGGGCAAAATTATAATACACTTTTCAAGTGTATAATAACCACATTTTCAATATTAAAATCCAAAAATTTGTACCTTATCAGCAAAATCAAATTTTCGTGTTTGGTTTTTCTGTAACGTCGTTCAATGCAGCTTACTTTAAAACAAATTTGGTTGGAATAGGACACATAATATGGCCACAGGACCAACAAATGTAAAGATACCTCGCTAAACATACGTTTATGCAGATATCTCGTAAGCCTGACGTGCTGGGAGAAAAATGACAATTTATCTGAGTTCAGCGGCCAAAAATACATAATGAACGGTTGCAAAAGTGGGCATTTCTTTGTATTGTGTGTCTCTGATGGCTGCGGTCTATGCTGGTGCCGCATAGTCGCACTGAACACGCTTTATTGCCTGGTATGTGACCAGCAGTGTCTCCTTCTCCTTTCCCCAAGAGCTTTCAGCTATGGCTTTGAGGGCCCCATTTCTTTCTCTAACTTTGCGGGCTGTGTTCTCCGCGTGCCTCGCAAAGAAGAAGAGATTGTCAAAAGTCACTCCCAAGATTTTTAGGAATTTTTCCTCCGTCCACAGTGACATTGAGCTGAGTGTTCACTATCTTGGTCCAAGTAGTGAAAATAGTTGAGCTGGATTTTCCAGAGGAGAGAGACAGGTTTCTACCAGCCAGGTATACTGAGACTGTTGGGAGGTAGGAGTTTAAGCTCTCAACTTGTTCTATTTCTTGTTGTTGTTCTAGCTTAAGATATATTTTGTGCATTTGTATTTGTTTTCACGCGGCCGTAAGATCATTCTGGCACCCCTCCTCCATGTAGAAAATGTGAAATCGGCTTCAAATTGTAAGATTATCTGACACATAGCAGCTGGAAGAAGAGAAACCGTGTTATTAAAAGATGCTTGTTGCGAAGGATAAAGCAAGGCTCTGCAACATTTGGTGCATTAAAAACAATGCAAGCGAGGTGTTGTAACTAATCCTCACAAGAAAAGGAATAGAAATAGCACAAGCAAAGTTTAAAATAATTCAAAACCCAGAAGCAATACTGATTTTCTTAGTGCAGTAAATCTCAAATGTCATGAAAGTCCGAATTTGCAAGGTTCAATCTAAATAGATGCCGAATACATCCAATGTGACAATGAACTTGCCTGATTTGGAATTATTTCGGACGAGAAGATTGTATTATTGTATTGTATTGAAAGAAAATTAAAATCCATTTGAGGATAATTATTTTGCTCAATACAAAACATCCCTTAACAAAAGAGGCCCTACTTAATTTACATTCACTACTTCGAAACTTTTCTTATATAATAATACCTAATATTACCGCTTTTGAAAACATTGAAACAAACGTAAAGTGATTTAAGTTACCCTTATCTAATAGCTAAATTACACATAAGTATTAACTATGTGCCATTCACTGAATTCACTAAATTGCTTATATGCAAGTTTTTGCTTACAACCGATAGATTGCTTATATGCAAATGATTTGCATATAACCGATAACCGCTTAAATGCAAATATCGCTTATATGCAAAAATATTGCTGCATTATAACTTTTGCATATAAGCGATATTCATATATATTTAAAAAAAAAAAAAAAAAAAAAAAAAAAAAAAAAAATTAAAAAAAAAAAAAGGGAATAAAAAATGGATGGAAGGGAGAAAAAAAAAAAAAAAAAAAAAAAAAAAAAAAAAAAACAAGAGAAAAAAAAAACAAATCCCAAAAAATATGTAAAAAAAAAAAAACCCGGGGGGAAAAAAAGAAAAAAAAAAAAAAAAAAAAAAAAAAAAAAAAAAAAAAAAAAAAGGGGAATGGAAAAAAAAAAAAAAAAAAAAATTTTTTTTTAAAAAAAAAAAACAACCCCCGAAAAAAAGAAGATTCAATCACATTCCATTTAAATAATATGTTTTTAAAAAAAAAAAAATGATAGGAAAAAAAAATGGAAAAAAACCAAAAACACTCTCTCGTTCTTTCTCACGCTGACTCGCTCTCTGTTTATGCTTAACTCTGGAGCTCTCTTGAGTCTGCAGCCGATTGAAACAACCTTTTTAAAGTTCGGTCTTCGTGAAGACCGCATTTGATGAGCGATTGACTGAATTGGGCCTGCTATGGGGTTGCTCTCAGACCGATCAGTGCTGTGTGTTCAACCACGGCCACCGAGCAGTGAGCGAAATTGCAGCTTCAATTCGGTTAAGGGAAGCCCGAGCGCGTTTTGTTTTTGTTTTTTCGGTCAGTGACGTGAGCAGAGCAAACCGAACATTTGGTTGAGAGTTATTTACGAGCTATGCTTTAAACACTTCAATATTAATCCCGTTTTTTACTTTTGCCACTTCTTCCCAAAATAAAGATATCTCCTCTTCTTTCTTAAACTTAGCTTCAGTTAACTTTAACATGGCCCATTGAGAAATAATTATATCTGGATCCGATTCACATAAGTACTCGAATCGGTTTCTTTGCTAGAAATTACGTTGGCTGGTGTGATCATAATGAGAAATTTAATATCATCTCGGCCAAAATCAAACCAGCTCCAAGTAAAACTCGCGTACCGTTTCCTTTACTTTTAAAGTTGCGGATTTCTCCATACACCGGCTATCCATTTATTGTTGGGCTTTAAGACCAATAAAAATGTTGTCAACGGGCAACAAATAAGAATTTAAGTCGGTAACATTAAAGCGACTAAGGTCGCTGAGTAACAAAATTATTGAAAATTACTTTTTAAGTAGATTTATTATTTGTTGTTGGGGAAGTGGTACACCACGACCAATATTGGTCTATTGTGCCCCCCTACTGAGTTTACAGCTCTCCTAGCAGCCCTATTTCCTGTACAAAAGCCAGGATTTTTGTGGGTTTTAAGTTACCGATATTGCTTGGGTGTAGAATGTGTTTCCCAAATTTGTTTAGTATATGTTCAGAGGACTCCTCCTTCTCTTCACAGTATCTGCAAAGTTGGGTGTTTGTTATTCCCAACTTATACATGTGGGTCCGCAGTCTGCAGTGACCCGTGTAGAGCCCTGTCAGAATTCTGAGGGCAGATGGCACATACTTCAGCTTGAAATATGCTTGTGAATTCTCCCATTGGTTCAGATATATTCGTTCCTGGTCCCGCTACCCCAAGTCCGGTTCCTTGGGGCGTCAGGGAACCGTCTGTATACCACATAATTGTGTGTGGTTGCATTTTATATGTTTCTTCTAGTGAGATCCATTCTCTCTTATTACTTTGGTGTACAGTGAAGTTCCTGTCAAAGTGATACTCGGCCACCATTTCGTCTCTGGGTTGGAGGATTAAAGGGATTTCCCTTTCCAGCTTTTCAGAGTCTCTGAGGCTTACTATGTGGTTTCTACCCACTCCTTCTGCTGTTAATCTAAGCAGTGTTGCTTTTTTCTTCAGGCAGATGGTATGGTGGAGCGGTGTTAGCTCCATCAAAACCTAGATTGCCGCTGTCGGACAGGTGCGCATCGCTCACGTCATGCATATACATGCCAGTCTTTGCAGTTTTTGCAACTGCGTCCTAACTGTGAGGAGGTTTGCTCTATCTCCCCACACAACAGCTCCATAAGTGAGCATCGGTCTCACAACCATGAGGTATAGCCATCGAAGTATGTGTGGTGCCCTGCCCCACGATTTTCCGGCTATGCTCCTGCATGTGAATAGTGCTCTAGTGCACTTGCTGAGTGTATACTCTAAGTGCTTGTCAAACCTCAGCCTGTTGTCAAAGACAACGCCGAGGTATTTGACTTCTTTTTCTGGTGTAATGAGGCAGCCGGATAGGCGTATTGGCCTCATTCTGACAGCACTATGGGATGTGTTGTCGAATGCTCCCTCAATGTCTAGGAAGGCGCATAGAGCCACTTCCTTGCCTTCTATTGTTTTTTCGAGCATCTTCCCGAGTTGATACAATGCCGTGTCGGTTGAACGGCCTGTTCTGTACGCGTGCTGTGTTGGTTGGAGGGGTGCCTCCTTCAGCAGCGTGCTTCTTATGCTGTTGTCCACTAGCTTTTCGATCGTTTTCAGTAAAAACGATGTCAAGCTAATGGGTCTAAATGACTTGGGGTTAGTTATATCCTTCTTCCCTGTAGATTCTAGTCTTATAAAAAGAGGATACGTAAGCAAATACGTTCTGATTGAAACTCCGTATTTAAATCATTAATAATTTTAAGAATATATTTTAAAAAGTAGAAATAACTTTTAATTTCAGGATTAATCATTAAATTGACTATTTCTTTTGGCTTAATATTGTTGCCTTCTAGGGTCTGTTCTAAGAAAAATAATTGAAGAGCATCCAACTGCTCAAGCATTCGCCCAATAACTTTTTCTAAGGACAGCCATCTTGTCATTGCTATTCCCAAAATTTTGTGTAGTTTGACTTCATATTCTAACTTAATTTAACAGAGGGTAATAGTGCTAATTTTATGGTGCAAATGTTTCTTCTAATTTAATTCTAAATTGTGGCGCGCTTCTTATTGTTTTAAGACTGTTGGGTGGCTGATTCCAAAGCCTAACAGCATGCACGAAGAAGTGCTTATCTGATTCTTTCTTTGTTCGCCGTGAAGCAGCAAAGTCAATCTTATCATATAAGTATGACGGCTCCGCAGTCATTATAATTCTGTGGAGTTGTGTTAAAACTCGAAGTTTGATCCAAGATTGCATAGACATTCCAAAGATGCTATCTGCGTGTCCACTGTGGTCGAATCTACTTATTTTGAACACATATCTTGCGATGCTATTAAAAGCGATCTTTAACATCTCTTGACTTGCTGCGCTGCAGTTTCCAAACAGCTCAACTCCGTAGAACAGAGATGGTATTAAATATGCTTTGGCAATTAGCAGTCGTAGGCTGGTCGGTATTAGATTTTGGGTCAAGTACAATTGCCTAAGCATACCATAGGTTCGGCCTGAAGTTTTATTTATGTGTTCTTGCCATGATAGAGTGCTAGTTAGTGTTATGCTTAGGTTGTCTGCCTTGTCGACATATACTACGTTTATGTATGAAATACACGATTTCTTCAATTTGCAAAATCAAATTTATTGCTGTTTATGCAACTTTTGTAAATTCACAAAATGATCATCTATTTGGCAGATGTGGCAGCACCAACACAAACTTAAGTGGGCTGCGTCTCTGGGCTTTTTTAGAGTGGTAACACTTAAAGGCGGAGATCAGCTGTTCGATTGTAAACAAATGCAAATTGAAATTGATTGCAATGGAGGACATTAAAATTTGTTGATTACAGGAGAAAACAACTTATGCAGAATGTTCCACAGTGGAGGCATAAGCGAACGATGTCGTTGGTACAAGCCAGACGAGCATTTCAGGCGATGTGCAGCCTTCTACTCATGCAGTATTATCCAGCTGCCATTTCAGCGGCTAAAATGTTTAAAAGTGTTGAATCTTAGCAATCTTAGGAACTGCGTCATTTTCAGATATTTCGGCGTTGACAAATGCATCGGACTCCGTAGACGATTCACCCTTTACATTTTGAAAAATGGAGACAAAATCGTCAACAGATGTGTCGACATCAACAGCCGCTGGTACAGGACGCGTACCAAATAGCTCATTCAGTTCGTTAAAGTGGGTGCAGTTCTCTCTTCCAGAAGTTTTTTTTTAAGCAACCGAAACTTAGTTTTTACTTACTCGCTACATTTAAACATATTTTTAGCCTTTAAATTGTCGGAAAAAGTTTTGCATTTGGCGTTGTTTCTTTTAGTTTTCCATTGAGCTGGCTTAATATGTTGTTTTCCTTTACTAAGCCAAGTAATTTGGCCACTTTATCGTCCGCCCAAAACGATCGCTTGCTCTGAAAATCCATATTGATGGATATTTATGTGCTTGAAACTTTTTATTATGTGCGCAAACAATTGGCTAAAATTTATAAACAACTGTTTGCTAAGGCACAATGTTACTAGACATTGAGAAAAAAAGGATCTGTTAGCATCTGCGCAACTTAAGTTGGCTACGCCACAGCATTTCATGAATTGACGTCGAATACATAGTCAACTTTCGTGTGTAATCGAATTCATGAAATTTCATGAAATGATTTTGCAAAATGAGCATAGCATAAACGTAGTAATAGTTAATTTTTTTGTTACCTATTTGGATCTTTTGAAGTCTACTATTTTAGTTATTTTTTTTGTGAATGATCATACATTTGGTTTTTTGGGGTTTAATAATAAACCATTATTTTTTGACCATGCCTGAATAAGAGACAACTCACTATTTGTTACATTCACACACTCAGTAATATTACATTGGACGACTTACATAGATTTGAAGTCATCAGCATACTTATAGATCCATATGACATTTAGACAAAACATTTGTAAGGTCATTTATGTATAACGAGAACAACAGCAGTCCGAGAACAGATCTTACGGGACCCCGCGTGATAGAGTGAAAGGAAGATCACCTGAGAGTAATTTACAGTGCACCTTACTTCTTCCACACATAGGTAGAACTCCTGGAGTTAAGGGCAGGCGATGCAAAATTGTATAATTTGCTTGGCTTTGTGCAGGGAGTTGATGGTTGACTGAATCAAAGCCTTGCTAAAGTCAAATAGGGTAAGAAAGGTAACATTATTTTTGTCAACCTCTTCGCGGATATCATCACTAATTTTTTATTGCTGCAGTGATGCAACTTCTTTGCTTTCTAAACCCTGATGGACATGTGTTTGGGAGAGAGTTAGCTGATAGGAAGACATTTATTTGAGTTGCCATAAGTTACTCAATTACCTTTAACAAAAACAGCAGAATTAGTATGGGTCAGAAATTCCGAGTTAGGCTTAGGAATGGGTATAATCTTCGCGGTCTTCCATGCGTGAGGGAATGTCGAAGTGATAAAGACAGTGTTCACTATGTGTGTTAAAAGTGGTAATAACTTGGTCAGCAATATTTTTCGGGCATATATTTTCCAGACCCATAGCAATGACCTGACTCCTAAGACCGACTGTGGGACGTCACGAACATTAGCTTACGCAAAACTAAAGCTACTATCACAACTGTTGCTACGAAGAATGATTCAGGTACGGGTTTTCTGTTGGCTTCAGGTACTTGGATTTGGGTAAATTACTTGTTAAGGTCATCAATGTTGACATTGATTTGTTAGATTGCACTTGCTTGCCTATTCCTAATCTACGGAACTCACTCCATTTGACACTATGGGTTTTTTTTTTTCGTTTTTTTGGCATCAACTTCAAATTGAAAGATAGAAAGCTAAGTTTTTGCACATAAATTATTCAAATTAAAGTAGAATTTCGGTTTTTGTTTATTTTATGATTCGACCACGCCTTCATCCCCTTCCCCGAACATGGTATCTAAAATTATTTTTAAAATTCAAAATAAATATGTTTTTCCATAGATTTGATCTGTTGTGTGCATTTGCACTTACTGAAACAATTGGTCATAAATAAGAACATCTAAAACAACCAATTTGTGCCAAACTTATTAATAAATTTGGTCCTAAACGGTCAAGAGTCAAGGAAAAGCTTCTCAAGTTGATAAATTTGTAACAAATTTTTTAATGTTGACAAGTTTTTAACATCTTGTGCCTTAACAACTGTGCCTTAGTTCCAAAGGTTTCCTTTCCATTTTCTCAGACCTTCGCTTGATCTTGCTGCTTTCAAAACAGCAACCATGTCTTTATCTGCTGATTTTGTATTATGAGTTATTATTAACTTCTGAAAGCTCTGTCGCCAACTTTCGTTTTTGCCGGGAGCTAGCGTTCTCATAGTCCACTTTTGGACGACCACCTCTATTTATCGATCCACAATTTACTTCGATGTCAATAATAATCTTTTTATCAAGCCATTCAGAATGCTTATTTTTAAATCTTTGAATTTGTCGCCCGCAAATTGGCCATTTCCTTTCAAAATATTTGACAATGCCGCGTAGCTTTTCATTTACTTGTGTTTCGACGCTTTTACTTAGGTTGTTTTCACCAATTTTTTGCATTATATGCTGTTTGACAGCGGCCTCTGAGCGTTTGTGGCTGACAAAAATGTCTAGCAGTTCTGCATGTTCAAAAAATATCCCTCTGGAAAAAGACGATTTTTTCGCGAAAAAGCAAATTAAAGCAGACAAATGAAGCTGCATATTATTCTGGACACTTTAGTTAGTAACTCCACATTTAACAACCTGAGCACTTCGGAGTGCCTTGAGAGTTCTACTCCACGAAACACAGCTAAATTTGCTAAGATTAATCAAAAAAATACACATAAACAAAACACGTTTCACAAGAACAAAAACACATAGAATTGACGAATATTTTATTTAACCCTTGTTTTACATACCTGAACTACAACTTTCCATCATTTAAAGTTGTATTTTTCACTTTATGTGGCCAACGTGAGCAATTAAACTTTAGCAATGTGTTAAGGTGAACTGTACACAAAGCTACCATGTGCGTAATCAGCTGACTTTGACAGTGTATCGCTCAATCAGTGTGACCGTAAAAAATTTTATCGATTGATTTTTT
Organism: Lordiphosa stackelbergi; assembly: GCA_018904235.1. Classification (NCBI taxonomy): domain Eukaryota; kingdom Metazoa; phylum Arthropoda; class Insecta; order Diptera; family Drosophilidae; genus Lordiphosa; species Lordiphosa stackelbergi. The sequence goes on along the minus strand of JAEIFU010000291.1, from coordinate 141,899 downwards.
ATTTAACTAGAGTATTATAAACATAAAAATAAAAGTTATTTTAAAAAACAGAGCAACATTTTTTTTGGGTTTATGCCAAAAAAAAACGAAAAAAAACCCAATGTGCATTGGTCTAACAGGCGGAGGCTTTTTTATACCCTTGGACCTCGGTCGAGCCGTAGTTAGCTTCCCTCTTTTTTGAAGACTGAGGGGGGTCATCGTTACTGAACCATTGATATGTGGTCTCTTCTGTGACATTACGTTGACTTGAGCATAGACGAGTAATTTAGGCGCTGAGTACTTAGTCGGGTGCGTAAACTTTAATGTCCCTACAAGACAAACACGAAACAATATTCCCTTGAGGTTTCCTTTCGCTTCTTCTGTATTTGCTTTTAAATGTCCATTTCGCATTCTATGTAGGGACTTCAATAATATCTTTCCTCTTCATCCAAAGCCTATTGAAGGAGGTCAATCAAGAAATTCGCGCAAAAATGGAGGCTTGAATTTTTTCCAAAATATTTTTTGTTTACCTTTTTGTATCTGGCTGGCTTGAGGTCGGTGGAGAGTTACAATTCAATGTAATCAACACAAATCAACAGAGAATAATTAGAACTACTTGGAATTGCAATTGGTATGTCCGTATAACTATCGCTGTTTCTAAGATAACCACCAGGGTTCGTAAAATGCTCAAAAGATATTTTTCTGCCATGATAATAAACATCAATGAAAAAAATTTTATTTTCACACGTGTTACTAACAATTTTTCAGAAGAAAATAAAAATTTTTTCATGTTATTAACGACGAGAATTTTTTCACGCGTGTTACTAACACGAGTGAAAAAATTTTTGCTAACATCTGTGAAAAAAAATCCAGAAAATTTTTCTCACAATATTTTTCACACGCGTGTGAATAATTTTCAGAAATTTTTTTCATTGCATTTGTATTGGTGCGTATGAGAGACGCGCTAGCTAGCCTGAGCTCAGTCAGAGTACAAACGGGGGTGGGCAAGCGCACACTCTTTGCGAATGCCATAAAATTTGAGATCTAGCCGAAATTCGTAATGACCTGCTGCCTACCGCTGCATTATGCAGCTGTAACCCGCAAATATCAGATTGAAGCAAAACATTCGACCTTTAACTCTGTCAGCAATGGTTTCGCATGAGAGGGAATATCCCTTTTATGATGGTCATAGGTAAGAGTTAACCATTTAAAAAAGGGACAAATGCATATTCTGCAGGTATTTTATATTGACGACCTATTTTCTGGCGACGCCGCGTAAATTGTAATTGACTTTTTGCCTTTACCTACCTTGCCGTACCTTCATTTAGTTTATTTTTAATAATTGTTTCAAATAATTTGTTTTAAATTTTATTCGTAATTAATACAGTTTAATATCTTTTCATTAAGCTTAACAATTGCAAGAAATGCATCATTTTCCATAAGAATCGACTATCTTGAATCCAAGGCCGAATGCAACTTCTTAGCCAGTTGATACGCGTGTTCCAGATGGGAAAGCTGGGCTTCGCAAACCAGCCATTCGCGATAAAAATCACCCATCACCATATCTTCTGTTTGAAGCATTGCTGTGCAGTCTGCGATTGGCTTGAAAGAAAAACAAAACTCATCGACGAAGGACCAATCGAAAGACAATGGAATCAAATGTTGTGCCTTACTCTTTAATGTATTTAAAGACTCCATCATTTTGAATGTAGAGCTCCATCGGGTGTTGTTATCGAGCACAGGCAATGTCTCATTCTGTTTACGTAGTTCCGTGCGTAGTTTTTTGACATATTTCCGACAGTCTTCCAATTCGGCATCAATTGTTCTAATCACATCCCAAGATACTAGTTGTAAGGTATGTGCAGCGCAATGAACAACACTCAGGGAACTCCTAATGTGTTCGTCAATTTCCTCAAAGTGGTCGGTTTCTTCATCAGGAGGCATACCAATATCCATTTGTCCACGGTTGCAAGATTTCCTGAAAGCGATCATTATCAAAAATTCTAAAGGGCAAAGAGATCACGGCTTTTTTTTGAGGCAGGCTGCATCTCAACATCATCCATTTGTTCGGACTCCTTATCGTGTACCAACTTATAATGACGCCTTATATTTCCTGATATCTTGCAGAGACGTTTTTTGCAAACTAGGCAAGACACGATGTTTTCGTTTTCCGTTGGTTCCACCATAGCTTCAATATTAAACATTTTGTCCTTCCCATTTTTTCTTTTTACTTTTGTACTTTCAACTCAAAAAATGTAATACACACGAACACTTTGCAAGTTGTTTTAAAACTTAATTCTGAGCGCAATGTGATGTCATGAAGACACCTTCGGAAGTACGGGTATCGTGTACTTGACTTAAAATATTTAACGCTTTAAATTGGGTCAATGGAATTTACATCAGGTAAATATAAATAGTCCTCCCGAAATACGCATAAGCACCTGTAGAATATGCATTTGTCCCTTTTTTAAATGGTGAACTCTTACCTATTTGGACTAGTAGCCCATTAACGGTTATCAGGTAGTCGCGAAAACAGGAAACGCCAATTTTTATGACCCTCATAAAAAAGGGATATACCCTCTCATGCGACACCATTGCTGACAGAGTTAAAGGTCGAATGTTTTGCTTCAATCTGGATATTTGCGGTCACAGCTGCATAATGCAGCGGTAGGCAGCAGGTCATTACGAACTTATAGATCTCAAATTTTATGGCATTCGCAAAGGTGCGCTTGCCCCCACCCCGTTTGTACTCTGACTGAGCTCAGGCTAGCTGGCACGTCTCTCATACGCACCAATACAAATGCAATGAAAAAAATTTCTGAAAATTATACCACGCGTGTGAAAAATATTGTGAAAAAATTTTCTGGATTTTTTTTAGAAGATGTTAGCAAAAATATTTTTCCTCTTTTAACACGTGAAAAAAAATCTCAAATTAGTAACATGAAAAAAAATTTTTATTTTCTAAACAAACAAAGCCAGCCAGATACAAAAAGTTTGACAAAAACAGGTCGCAAAAACCCATATAAATATTTTTTGTTTATTGATAATGTTTTATGAATCTATATTAAATATGTGTAACTTTTGCGTTACAAATAAAACAAAGTGTACAGTTTCTCTTCGGTACATTCCTTACTCGGTAGATGTGCCAACGCGTCCCAAAGTTTTGGCTAATCCGGGATGCTTATCTTTGATTTTTTGTCCAATTCGGGTATCTGACTTTAGTGCACCTCCAAATTGATACTTTCATTCCGTTGCAGAACCTTTACAAGTCCACCAACACACATCATTACTTTCCTTTACTTTCCGCTTGTCTATACCGGTCTTTGATGTGGTCTGAGCCGGCTCATCTTTCATATGATCGTTGTTGCTCGACCAAGTTAAATTGCAGATATTGATGCGCCCAGTAAGATGAACTTTCTTTCTAACCCCTATGAAAAAACAAAAGCATGGTCGGTCAAGGCAGACAACAATCTGTATCTGCAAAAGTCCAAGCTCAGTATGTTGCAACTTGACTATCGATTATCCGATGTTCGAGTTCAGTTTAGATAGGTCATTAATGGTTTTCAAAGCTTTCACAATTAACCGCACAACTTCATTGCATTCCATAATTTTCACATCTCTTTCTCACGTAGGTGTTGCAGCTTGATCCCAACAATCCTTGGGCATTAAATGGCATAGGAGCTGTCCTAAGCTCGTGTCGTAATGTAAAAGCTGGAGCAAATGTTTTTAAGCAGATCGTGAAGGCCAACGTCAAGGAATGTCCTCAGGCCTTACTAAATTTCGCTAACGCGTCTCTAGAACTAGGACAATACATGCTGGCCGCTAAGACCTACAAGCAGTATCTTCAGGAATTCCCATCCTTGAATAAAGTGGTGGTCATGCAGTCCTTGGCAATGTCCTACTATTTGGATGGTCTTACCCCAGCGGCCAAGACGTGGATGCGTAAAGCTTATCAATTGGCGCAACGCAATCCTGATGTGCTGTACAATCTGGCCTTGACCATTAAAGAGGACTGTGTAATGATCATGGAGTTGCCACAACCTAAGTTGGCTGAACTGAACAAGGTCAAGCTAGAGTTGCAGCTGGCTATCCGGTGAGTGATTAGAGTTCGATTTGGATTAACACTGATGACAAAATGCTTTTCCCCAGTTACTTCGATGACCTGGCGTCAGGTGCCTTGGGTCAGAGATCGTTCCCCTTGAGCTTGGCTGGCCAACAGGCCAAAATTTGTCGCACACTCTTTGCTAAGCTGGCGGACAAATGCTTCGGGAAAGGACCAGCGACTGCAGTAATTACCAAAGTAAAAAAATGAAAATCGAAGGGAAGACATGTAAATAAATAAGTTATATAATAAAGTTGGTCACGTTCGACATTGAATGTGTAAAATTTTATAACTAAAAATAGTTCTTATAAGCGTATAAAAAAAGTTATGGTTTATTTGTCACAAGTCAGTGAACCGGTTCGTAAGCACCTCAGCCCGGCTCAAAGGAAGTTTAAATTCATATCTATACAATTATTTAGGCTTTGAACTTAAAATTAAAATTTTTGGTTGAACATAGGGAGTTGAATGATTTCCCGGCTTAAAACCTTTGGAGCCTGATTTCAGAAACTATGTAAGCTATGAAAATGAAAAGCAACTATATTTTTCTGTTTCAGGAACGGTTCCAAACCACATTGAACCAGTTTAATTGTGGTAAGCCGAAATCGAAAATTTTTTTTAATATTGTGACGACGCCGGGTATATACCTAGTTAATAAATAAACTTAAGTTAGATAAATATATACATACGCATTACCACTTGATTCATACTGGGACAAAATGTCCCGTTCGACATGTCACGTATCGACAGATAAATATTTATTTAAAAAAGAAACAAAATTTTTAAGTTTAAAAGAAAATAAATTTCAAAGAACTATTCATCATGAGTAGACCTCGGATTTTGCATATTTGCATTAATAAAAATAGAGTAGAAAACAATAGGCATATTTTAAATTTTCTTGCATATTTGCGTATAATGCATAAAATATTAAATATATGCTAAGAAAAAAAAACGGAGCTGAAACCGTAACCGAAAACCGTAACCGCTAAAAACACTTTAAAATTTGAAACCGAAACCGTAACCGTAACCGAAAAAAATTTGTTTCCTATAACCGTAACCGTATAACCTTTATTTACAAAACCGGTTATCAGTACCGTAACCGAAACAAATATGTGGGTTAATTTCGGTTTTTCCTCTACTAGCACATTGAACATATTACATACTTATGAATTTGTTCACTAAAGTTGGATGCTTATTTGTTATGCGCCGTGCTGTTGGTAATGTTCTAAACAGTCATATAGCTAGATACTCAGACGCTAGAGATTTGGTTGAAGCGGAAATTGTTTTATAATTTCCCGAGCCGCTCCGAAAATGTTGTGCAACAACTTTCATACATTTTGTGTGGGGCTGGAGGTATAAGCAGTGTTCTTTATTTGGGAACAGACTTTGACCACTGAGACATATATAACGACAACCCCCAAACGCATCGGAAGATTAGAATTCGCACATTTAACCAGAGGTAATAAGCCAGCTCCATGAACCGGAGGCGGAAATATTTGTAAAATAAAATGTTTTTATTTAATGGAAGTGTGTTGCTAATTTTGTGTAGCAAAAGAAACATTAACTTTGTAATTAATTTCGGACGAGGCGTTTTGAATTCCCTATCTGAAGTACCTTTCTAATGGCTATTGCCAGTTTTGCCTTTTACGTGCTCATGGTGGAATTAATGAGTGAAGCTCAATATAGGCAACATTATTTCGATTCAATTATCTTGGGGTAAGCCTCAATTCAATTTTGACAGAAATTTACAGTGCAGTATACGCGTGTATGATCACGCTATCAAGTGCAAAAAAATGTGAAAATTAAACAAGGTTGTCGGGAAAAAATCCACAATATTTCCAGATCTTTTTGAGTTATCAAAAGTTGTGTTAGCAGAACCGTACACACAAGTAAGTGTTGATTGTTTGTTTTCAGGGTAAAGTTTATAATGACATCTCGCTAGGACAATCAAACTCTAAATGCTGTTTTGATATCTAAGTGTAACTACAATCTCGATTAAGATGTCATTTCTTAGACTAACCATTTGTTACATGATGGTACATAACGATTTATAGTGTTTTCGTTGACCAATGCACATTTATTTAATTAGTTAATGAATGAATGATGAATGAAGTAACAAATGAAGAAGTTTCTTATATTTGAGTTAAAACTTATAATGTTAAACTTTAAATAGGCGAAAATAATGGTGAAATTCTGTAAAGGAAATTTGAACTAAGTACATTTCCTGAATAAATGAGATTCCAGATAGGACAAGATTTGTCAAAGTAATATTTTATGCTAATCACTGAAACCGTAACCGAGACCACGAAACAAAATAAGGCTAACAACCGTAACCTAACCGTAACCCATATCTCAGAACCGTAATATAACCGTAACCGGAAAAAAGCGATCGACCAAAACAGTAACCGTAACCCAAACCGTTATTCGTTTCGTTTTTAATCTCTGGGTCAAAAATAAAAATATTTTCTATGTTAAAACATATCAAAAAATAATATAAAACCGTTTCAAACGGTGGTATATATATTGAAATTTTATTAATTATTAGCCAAAGAAAGCCAATTTATATTTATAGGTTTAAAAACTACAAACTTTAATAAAAATCTGGCGTGTGTGCTTTAAATTTCGCGGCTATTCACAACACTACATTAAAACAATTTGCCCAATGGCTAGGTCACACAAATAATAAAATTTTATATTAAGAAAACCAACCACCATAAAAAAATAATAGATAAACCCAACCTTCAATATAACCGCTGGGCCACAGACGGCCATTGGAATTACAAACAATCATAATTTTCTGTAAATTATTAATTGAAGGTTTTGACGTTTCTCTCCAAAAACATCTTGTAAGCGGAGAAGCTTCGCTCAACGCCACAGCACGTAAGTGCCGCAAATTTATATTTAATGATATTTTCATTTGTGACCAGGTTCAAGTCAGACAAAATCTTCAGCATTCAGATTTAAAATATTATAAATTTTGGAAATGATTTGAAAATCTGGATTTCTTTTCAAAATGGCTTCAAAGGGTCTAGCCCGATAAGGGAAGGGGTGCGGCCTAAAGTCTGGGATTTCGAAATTTCCTTAATAAAACGCGAACCGAGGCTTCATTTGATAAACTGCGTATGGGGTGATGCTTACAGAGGTTCCTTTTATCATAACTGAAGGGTCTTACGGCGGTTTTTAGTGTTATATTTTTTAGTACTGTGAAATAATTAATTAATATAATATAAAGTTTTAACCAGGTATGTATATATTTTTAGTAGTTTTTCTTTATGAAGCGTATCTTCGATTTCGTTTTAAACTTTCAGAAAATTGGCTTTAGGTTAGAGGTAATTCCAGGAAAATTTTTTTGGTGGTGGTCCAACGCGAACTAGCAAAACCACCAGATTATATTTTCATTTAATTGTAGCGAAAACTGATTTTTCAGTGTATGTTACCAGTTTTCGAAAACTTTTGATCTATTATCTATCACTAGCAATTTATTTCATGTCTGTAGCAATTTGTTTATGGTTTCGTAGTACTCAGGTAACCTTTTAATTTTCTTGATCCGATTGACGAAACTGGGTTGATAAGAAATGTCCCGCAAAAATTCACATGTCCGTTCGGATCCGCCCCGAAAATAGCTGTTCGGCTGCCGACTGTTTTTATGCGATTGGCTTGATCGGTTTAGAAGACGAACTAGGAAACGATTTGCGAAGTTTTGGAAAAACGCTGGACATGCCGGAACGGCCGGAAATCGATGACACAAAACAATTTAGCAGCCGATTGGATCGGTTGAAAAGAGGGAAGGTGAGAAAAACAATTTTTTTTCAATGTAAAAACGCCCCGGGAACCGATTTGTAAGGGGATCTATGTTTACATTTTCCGAGAGTTTTGAAACGGGGGGGGGGGAAGTATTATGCGAGGGTACAAAGGGCGGTCCTGGAAAAGTCGTCGGGAGGAAAAGGAAAACTTTTTTTTTCATGCGATCACGTTCCAACCTCGATTTTAAGAGTTCTATTATTCACACAACTGCAGCCTAAAGTTTATTATGCAATCGCCAACTATTTAAGTAAAGGCTGCCATACAAAGATAGGTCGAAAATGGTCTTAGTGAAATAAAATGTTTTTTTCAATGTTTGATCAATTGACCCAACCCTTGGAAAATGGTCTGAAAACGTCGTAGTACGAAAAACTTTTTGATTTTCAATGTTGGGGGGGGGGGGGGGGGGGGGGGGGGGGGGGGGGGGGGGGGGGGGGGGGGGGGGGGGGGGGGGGGGGGGGGGGGGATTTTTAAAGCTTCAAAGGATTGCCTATAGCTTATTTATGAAGTTCAAAATGATCCAACATTAGAGTTTTGAGCCATCTATCCAACTATAAAGGAAATTTCGAAATCCCAGACTTTAGGCCGCACCCCTTCCCTTATCGGGCTAGACCCTTTCTCTTTTAAATCCTTTCCGAAATCCCCAGTAATGTTATAGACAATATTTTCAGCTTCCATAAATAAATTCATTGACTTTGCCAATGGTAGACCCTTCGCTTCCAAGGAAGTTATGATTTCGGCCACTCTCTCGAAATTCGATTTTATATATATATAAAATCCCGATGTAGTTTGGGATTTTGAATCAGCTCTTTTGCCAGCTTTATTGATTCTGCATCTTCTGGGTTCAGTGTTTCAGGAACCTAAAATGCAAATTTAGAAGTAAAAAAACAGTAAATGCAAACAAACTTAAATGAAGTGCCCAAAATGTTTAAAAATTTCAAAATGTTGTTAGTTGATAAACACTATATTACCTCAGTTATTTCCTCCATGTTATGTGCATAAAATGATGCCGTTTTCAACCATGTACCCCATCTGGTTATAATCGGTTCTGGTGGTAACTCCTTATTGAGTATTTGCTTGTAGCGTGGTACTCTGAGCGGAGCTTTTACGAAACGATGTTCTTACTTATTCAGCAATTAAATTTAAACCGTGTGCTAAACAAGTTATGTGTATTAGATTCGGATAAAAAACTTTTAAATTTTTGCCAGCTTTAATCATATAAGCCGCAGCATCCGTTAAGAGCAACAATATTTTAGATTCATTCCCGTGTGGCCACAGTGAACGAATGCTGTCGTTCACAAATCGAGAAACAGTTCCATTATTTACTTCTTCCCACTGTTTACACAATAATAAAAATGAGCATGAAGATTATTTTTCGCTTAATGTTCCTATAGATCAAATTCGCGACATATCAGCCTTGTTTGTCCGTTGTTTCGTCCACTGAAATCCAAACGCTTTCGTCTTTGATACTATCTCGAATTTTTTGGATTGATTCTTGGTAGCATTTATCCAAGTAGCTCTTTCTGAGAGTACTTTCATCTGGAATTGGTTGTCCTATTTTTCCCGCAACCAACGCCGAACATAAACTCATTTTAAATTTATTGTTGGAATTGTCGGAAAAGGTGCTGGACGTGTTGCTAGAAGTTGGCGCATTTTCGTCGTTGTTGTTATTAGATGCTTTTTCGTTTGCATATATTTAGCATATTTTTTGCATATTTTCGATATGCATTCAAATTTGTGATATTTGAACGATAAAAGGTCTAAATACAAAGTTTGGTACCAATCTGATGAAAATTGCACAAGTATGCCAAATCCGAAGTCTAATCATGAGATATTAAAACTGTGTGGGCTAGTTATTGTGTCAGGTTTCGCTAAACTCTGTCTTTACATATTTGCTCCCGAAAAGCAAGTCTGCTTTAGTCGTTTCCAATTTTGGCATTATTTACATACCTTAGGACTAATTGAAGTGCTTTCTAAGATCTATATTATAAAGTAAAAAACGAATTGAAAAATCGTTTTATTTTGACTTGTTTTTCAATTTTAATTTGTATTATTTTTTTTTTTTAAATTTTGTTCACTAAAATTGGCTGCTTATTTGTTAAGCGCCGCACTATTACTAATAGGCACAAAGGAAAAAGAGACAAAGCAGCTAACCCTAATCTTTACTTTCTTCATATATGCTTTTAAGCTTTGGGTATGTTTGGCCATCATCAATTTGGCGTCGGTAACATAACAAGTTGCGCTGTTATCTTGATGGTGGATGGAAGTAAGGAATGAAAAATCTGTATTAGCGTTTTGACTTTTGTTTTTGTTTTAAAAAGCTGAAATTTTGGCAGGATGATCATATCCAAAATATGTTTGTTTTAGGTAAAAAGCATATGCTAAAAAAAGGTCCAAAATAGGTCAAAATATGTTAACATATTCTTTTCATATTTGAGATTTTTTATACCCTTGGAGAGGGTATGTTTGTAACGCACAGAAGGAAACATCTCCGACCACATAAAGTATATATATTCTTGATCAGCATGACGAGCTGAGTTGATACAGCCATGTCCGTCTGTCCGTCCGTCTGTTTCTATGCTATTTCCTCCGTCATTTTTAAAGCTTATCTTAACCAAACTTTGCACGAAGTCTGTTGGTACAAATACGCTGCACATACACTGCAACCGGCCGGATCGGATGACTATAGCATATACCTCAGTGCAATAAGTATATGTGCATTAACATTTTTGGAAAAACCTTGTTTTAAACCAAACGATTCAAGCCAAGTATATTTTTTACTTATAGCTCTAGAGCCAGTAACTAAGAACTGCCTTACAGTACTTCAATATTTATTAACAAAAAATTATTATTTAACAAATGTATTTCATTCTTAGGAAATAAGTATATGTGCATTTTATATAGTTCTTAAAATTTTGTATTAAGTTCAAACTTTTGATCAACTTTAATAGTTAATGTGCTTTCCTTTTGCCTCTAAGACTTTTGCAAGGCGGTTTGGCATGGAATCTGCCAGATTTTGGAGAGTTTCATTGCTTATTAACTCCCATTCTGCAAGCAAAGCGTACTTTAAATGCTTAATTGAGTCGAACTGCCTCCCACCTTTATAAATCCTGGCTGAGAGGATACCCCAGAGGTCCTCAATTGGGTTCAAGTCAGGACTGATAGCCGGCCACTCCAGTACAGGTATTTTTCTTGAAGAAAAATAAGCCTTTGTGGCTTTTGATGTGTGGATTGGAGCGTTGTCCTGTTGAAAAATCCATCTATCTTCGTAAAGATCGTCTGCAAAATCTATTAATTCACTCTCCAGCAATTGAATATAGATTTCTGAGTTTGTTCTTATTGAAATAAAACATAGCCGAGACTTTCCTGCATATCCGAAACAGGCCCAAATCATCAGTGATCCACCGCCGTGATTCCTCTTATGGCGAGTTTCTCTTGGTTTTCTTAAGTCACGCCAATACTTATGACAGCCATCAGGACCATCAAGATTAAACTTTTTTTCATCCGAAAAAAATAACGTTTCGGAATTCTTCGGTCCAAAATTTGTACCTGTCAGCAAACGCCAAACGAGCCTTAAGATGGCGTGGCAATAGCATCGGTACAGCCACCCGGGAACTATGTTTAAGGTTACAATTTTCAGTTAAAATTTGATGGATCCGTCTTCTACCGACATTGAGCTCTAAATGACGTTTAATGCCTGTACAAGACATTTGATTGTTAACAGCCAGGCGCTTAATCTCACGCTTGCACCTATCGTCGATGTGGCTCGGTCTGCCACTGCGTTTAATCTGACCATAGGAGCTTGGATTTTTTTAAGAAATTAGCTATCGTATTTCTGTGTCGAGACACTCTGGAAGCTATTTCAGTGATGGTAGCCCCACCTTCGTTCAATCCTTGGATTCGTCCGCGTTCCTCAGCTGATAAATGTGTTCCACGCGGCATTCTTAGGAAAATTAAAAAATTTTTTTTGTGTTTCTGCAACAACTACTTAATTTACTCTCAACTTTTCATTTTTTATCAAAACACATCCAATTTGTTGCACGCCGACCATTAAATGCACACTAATTGGTTATTGCACATAAACTTATTTCCTAAGAAAATCAAATCTCGCCACTCAAATGTGTGATAACGGTACTAAGAATGATGACCAAAGAAGAATTATGCAAAAGCATTCTAAAAATAGATAACAACAAAAGACTTTTGCATACCTAGAACATATGTTCTGTTACTATTGAGGAAGAGAGAAACGAAAACATATTTGCACATATACTTATTGCACTGATGTAGCTGCCATAGGAACGATCGGTTGAAAAGTAGTTTTAGTGAGAAAAACTTTTTTGTTTTCAATGCTATCGCTCCCAACCCTCGTATTTGTCAGTTTTCTATGATTTCACATAATTTCACCGAGATTTATCAAAATCGGAAAACTATAAGTATAGCTGCCATAATAAAGTATAGGTTTGAAAAAAAGTCTTAGTGAGAAAAACTTTTTTGTTTTCAATGCTATCGCTCCCAAACTTTGTACATACCAATATTACACACGACCACTGTCAAGTTTTGATTCAAATGGGATGACTATAGCACATAGCTGCCATAGATTTCGACGATCGGTCCAAAAAGTAGTTCTAGTGAGAAAAACTTGACAGACATGAATCCAATTCAGAACATATGTAGTAACCTTGCACGTCGTGTTTATGGTGGCGGACGAAAGTTCAACTTGACCGAAGAGCTTCGAAAGGATGTTACTGAGGAATGGGCCAAAATACCGGATTCAGAGTTCGAATTCATGACTAGCGCCATCCGGTTAGGCATTTTTAAGCTCATAAATAAACCTGGAGGTTAAATCCATTACTTATTAATTTTTTATTATCCTCATTTTGTATCCTTTTTAAAATTTTTTTAGACTGGCTTTAATTAAATTTCGCAGTAAAAATTTAACTTTTTTATAAAAAATGCCGAAAACATGCTTTAACTTTAATATAAATATTTGATATTGTTGATTTACCTTAAGGGGGGACATCTAAGTAGAATTTTTTGAAAATCGAAATTTTTGTTGGCTTAAATAATGCGATGAATTCTAGCAAAAAAATTTTAGATATTGCTACCAATATTGCAACAAGTGTTTTTAACGATGGCCTTTTATCAATTTTGAGAACATTTGATGTCATGGACTTGACAATCGGCTCGAAAAGTTTCAAGTTTTGCCAGGAAGTGGACCAGTACCGCATTAATAAAGCTGAGCGATGGAGCAAAAAAGGCTCGCCTTGACTTAAAAGCAGCTCGGAAGGAGAATAAACAGAAGGACATCGATCTAGAAGGCCAATTGTATGATGCAGGCATCGCAGAATAAATATACATGAATAAATTACACGATTTTACAGTTCTTAAAACTTTAAACGCGTTTATCTCGAAACCACTTTCTTTCAGCTGGCCGGACACATAACTCAAGCAAATCTTAACCGATCGATCTGAAATTTTGTCAGTAAATCGGAAATACCAATGGCTATCGATCCTCGTAGGATTTTTCGATATTTTGATTACTTTTTTTTAAACAATTTTTTAAGACGTTTTTTTTTTGTTTTAAAACGCAACACTCACCATTTCGCCAAAAATCAAAATATCGAAAAAATCCTACGAGGATCGCTAGCCATAGGTACTTCCGATTTACTAACAAAATTTCAGATCGATCGGTTAAGATTTGCTTGAGTTATGTGTCTGGCCACGGAAAAATAGGGTCTACGGAGGAATGATGCATTTGCCATTTTGTTTTTGGTACAAAAAAATCGAAAACCATTTCGAGTAAATGTATCACACTATAATACCTCATTCACAAATTTTCATTTGGCCCTTCCATTTGGGCAAAAAAAAATTCTGAAAATCCACTTCTTTTTTTGAGCTTCTTAGATGTCCCTCCTTAAAAAAAAGCTCGTTTTAACAATTTTGGTCAAAAAAATTTTATAACATTTTTTAAACATTTTTAATTGAACAAAATATAGGTGGCTTTAATTAAATTTCTATGAGTGTATGTGTTGTTTTAATTGAGATTTCTGGTTTAATACAATCTGCAGGACGTGTGTAAAACCAAAATTTAAAAAAAAAATTAATAAAATATTTTATAGTGTACTTAGATTTTTTTCACATGCTCTGCAATAAAATCCTCCTTCTATAATCGAAAACGACTCACTGGGAAAATCACTTAGCCAATTTAAAGACTCCTACCTGGGAGCATATATGTATTTATTCTATGAAAATGTAAAAGTATATGACATATTCCAAAATAGGTCGAAATAGGTTAAAATATGTTATCATATTCTCAAATATGCTTTTAGGTCAAAGATATGTAAATACTTACTTACTATACTTTTCGTGAAACAAACTTGTATGCAATCAGAAATTTATTTGTTTTCGCTTAAAATCCAATGTCTATTGATAACACAGTACGACAAATTTCAACTTTTTTCAAACCAACCCAAGCTATACTAAGCGGAATTGATATTGCCTCCCGAACTAATTAAATTCCTAGCTGCGTTTGGCTAGATTGGAAGCACGTTTTTTTTTGGACCCTCAAAGTATTTGAAATTGGGTCATTCAGTTTTGGTGATAGCCGCTGTCTTCAGCAAAGTTGTGGCTGACAGTCTGCTAAAGAAATTTTTTTAAAAAGTTTTTCAAAAAAAATTATGATTTCCGGGAGTTTTTCTTAAAATACTTTATTTTTAAAACGTATATTTTTAATATTTCGAGTGTAACTTTTAAAAAACCAGAAATTTTTGCATACTTTCGTTTTCAAAAATAAAGATTTTGAGATACCAAACTACTCTTCCAAACAAGGTTTTACAATCTGAACACTTCTACATCATCTAAAAAAAAATTTTACATTTTTGGGTTTTTTTCTTAATGGCTTTTAATGTACTGAAGTTGTTTATTAAGCTACAACTTGCCGAAGACAGTTTTCGGCCTCGAACCGGACCATGAACCCATCTTTTCAAATACTTAAACGTTCGAACCTGACCCCTCTTTATACAAAAAAATTTGGTTCAAACAATCATTTACGTAAATTTTTTAAGAATTTATTAACTTTCCCCATTTAATGACTGGAAACAAAAATTGTAAAATTTAGTACAGATTACAAAAATCCAATCCAAATTCGGCATATTTGTCCATTCGACCAATTGTCTAAATTTTGACCGAAAGAAGAGGTGAAAATTTGTCAACTATCCAACTATCCATGAACCCTAAAACTAGCCAAAACTTGTGTTTGATATGTATCCGCGAGCCGAGCTTTACCTTTTAAAACGGGTTCGAACACCCGGACCGGACCATCATTACAATTTTACAGTTTTGCAGCCTGCTTTGTAATTAACATTCCCAACCCGTTGATTGATGTTCTTAAAGACGTTATCATAAAACTTATAAATCGATTTGGGACTGGGACTTAACTGGTATACTCTGATGGTTAAAATGGTGTAAGGAAAAACTGAATCATTTTATTAATATTGCGCGTTTTCAGGGGTTAGATGTGCTGCCGATACTCTTCAGTTAGCCACGCAGTTTTGAAAAGCCTAGGTTCTGTTTAAAAATTTAAAGTCAGTACATTTATTGGCCTCCAAATGGAACCGCTTTTGCCTGCAGGATGTCCAAATTCACACAATCAAGCATTGCGCTTGTGTGCGTAGCAGCGAAATGCGAAGTAAACGTCATGACGTAAAACGTGAGCAACAAGCAAACGAACAAATGACTCATGAGAGAAGAAAAAATCGAAAAAGAAAAGTAAAAGTAAAGATAGCAAGCCGCCGAGCGTGCTATTTATAGAACACACGTATTCTCTCTCTATGCGTGTGTCGGATGCGACGCCGGAAGAATTATGAGTTTCTATCCCATGGGATAGGCTTTTGGCATTTTGGGCACCACTGTTTGAAAACCAATAACCCTAACCCATAGCCGTAAGGCTGATAACCGTAACCCATATCCCACAACCGTAATATAACCGTAACCGGAAAACAGCGATCGACCAAAACAGTAACCCTCACATTTTACTTCATCAAGTAATTCGTTTCGCTATGAAACTAATTTCAATCCTGTAGCCCATACCCCATAAGTCAAACGCTCACTTACATATCAACTACGTATATCTCGTATATCTCAGTCTCAACATGTCTGACCACAAATATATGTTTAAAATACTCATGCTGGGCGATTCGGGTGTCGGTAAAACGTGCCTCTTGCTACGCTTCACCAACAATCGCTTTAACGGTCAATATGCCTGTTCGCTGGGCCTTGACTTTAAGATGCGCACTGTTGAGGTGTCCGGCTGTAGGGTGAGGCTACAACTCTGGGATACGGCTGGTGAGGAGCGCTTCCGTTCCGTCATGACCTCATACTATCGTGGTGCCGATGGCATAATTCTAGTGTATGATACTACAAAACGCGATTCCTATCTGCACACTGAGATCTGGATGAAAGAGATCGCACGTCATGCAAACGAAAGTGTCAACATTATGCTGGTGGGCACTAAGTGTGATAATTATGATGACCGTCAGGTGGACCAACAGGCAGCTGCCATGTATGCCAGTCATTTGGGTGTACCGTTTATGGAGGCCTCGGCTAAAAGTGGTATTAATGTGGATGATCTGTTTATCATGATGGCTGCGAATATCTACAGTCGTATCATAGCTACTAATATTCCAAATGGGGATGGGGATGCGAAGGAAAAAAAGGAACAAAAGCCTAAAACCCCCGGTATACGTCTCAATGCTGCTCAACCACGTCGTCAGAATCGTGATTGGTCTTGCTGTTAGGTAAGGAATTTTGTGCGTTGTTTATATATTTTCTAAGATTTGCTTCTCATCCCCCACCAGCCTAAGACAATCATCCCCCGAACAAACTAAGTACAGCAATCAAATCATTTGGCAATTGTCCAGCCGCAATTTGTGAGGGTGGGGAGGTCGTAAAAGAAAGTGGGCGGTTACCGGATTTTTGATTGTACGGATGACCGTGCGTAACTAATCAAAAAACATACACAAAAAGATGATTATGTATAATGATGTCCAGACGAAACTATTTTATATGACTTGAAGCTGAACTAGAAAATTTGTACACATTATATAAGAGAGAAGAACATTATGTCATGTAGTTTATAATCCTTCTAGGTTTGATCCAGATTTCTCTTAATATAATAAAAATAATTGAAATCTAGAACAAAGCGTTGATATATGACGCTTTTCACATATTTCTCTTAGCACAATATAATAATACTTAATTAAAAATCTATGAACAGAGACGTTTAGTTTTAAATAAGTAATGCGGCTATGACTATCAAGTCGTCAGTCGGAGAATTATTGGTGATAAAAATTATTAATATTTTATTATAGAGTGAAACATGTTCGCTTAATTTCAAAATTACAAGCTCTCTCAATGGTATATGGGCATTTCCACAGAAAGGTCCACCGAGATTAAAAATTACTACATAACATGAAAAAAAAAAAAATAAATTCTAAAATTATGCCTGATTCTTTCTTAACATAACATTGAAAACAAAATACTGAATGTTAGGTTCATTTTAGATGTCGCTTTTTAAATGTCGCGTTCTTCATAATATTAAAGCTTATAAAAACAAAACTAATGTAAATAATTGAATATGATTGCACTCAATAAAAAGCTGCATTCTTCCACTTTATTGAAGACTTAACTGCTTCAACATTTTTACTTAACTTTCGCAGATTTATGAATTTTTTCAGATGCAGTCGAAAACGACTTCCATTTTTGTCGCGTGATAAATCTCATGATTTTTTTAAGGTATATTTTAATCGTCAAATCGACTAAACCTACCTTTTGCACTAAATATACTGCTGCCAAAATTCTAACAAAATATAGAAACAAAATCCAAAATTCTTGTTGTCTTCTATATTTTTCCGCACTCTAAAGGCGTACGAACGTCGCGTTCGCGACTGTGGAAATGCCCATATTATAAATCTGTAGGCCCATATGATTGACACTGACTTAATATGTCAGTCCCAAAGCCAAAACTGCTTATCTTACAGATTTAAGATTTGGCATAGACCTTCATTTAGTTAAGCAGGGGCGCACTAAGGAAGAAAATTTGGAAAAATTGTCCGCGAAGTGGGTCAAAATACCAAAGAAAAGTTTATATGGAGCACATAACATGATAATCTGTTTTTCTCAGAGCACTACTTTTCAGGTGAGCAATTATTAACTTTAACTTTTATATAAATCTTTTTGAAGTTTTTATTTTTGTAATTACAGGCCAAAAATGCTGTAGTGTTGTTTTTCCATATTTTTTTTGTAATACAGACAATCACATCAATAATTGTGTTGTTTTTCCATGTCAGTGTACTCAAAATTGTCTAACACATCTCAACTTGTGCTGTTTTTATACCCGTTACTCGTTGAGTAAAAAGGGTATACTAAAGTCGTGCAAATGTATGTAACAGGCAGAAGGAATCATTTCCGACCATATAAAGTATATATATTCTTGATCAGCATCAACAGCCGAGTCGATTTAGCCATTTCCGTCTGTCCGTCCGTCTGTATGAACATCTAGATCTCAGAGATGGTAAGAGATTAGGAGTTATGTGTTGTTTAGCGTGTAGAAAATGAGTCTTCGTGTAAGTTTTTTTTTCAACCCGTACCTGGAGCTCACCTGTAAGGTTTGGGGTGACGACAATATTTTTTGTCTGAAAGCCAATGAAATTTACTATAGTATAGTGTAATTACCTAAACAATTGGATTTACTTAAGCCCAGTCAAAATTTTGTTAAAAAAGGCAATTTTGCTGTGCGACTAGTCGAACAACGGCGTAAAATTGGTTTAAGTTGCAAAAAGTAGCTAGTAGCTAGAAGAAGCTATAATTTTGTTTTGGCTCTCTTGAATATTTTCGTAAATGGATATTTCTTTATAAAATAAAAACTATTCCAAAGAATTGTTAGATTTTTTTTAGATTTAACCAAATTTTCTGCTGTCCAAAGTTATGCCCTGAAACAGTACTGCAGGCTAGTAATTTGTACAGATTTTCAATGAAAATTTTGAACAAAACCCAATGCATTCTTTGGGGCAGGAACAATATATATATTTTTTTTTTTGTGAACTCGTATACAAATACTAAAAATAATATAGTTTTATTAAAAAAATCGTAGAATTGTAAACTCTACTTTTTTCATTTCGATTTCAGTTGAGTGGGTAAATACTGGACACTTTTTTTATTAACAAAATTAATCGTTGCTTTTGTAGCAAAATATTCTTCTTTTAAATCCACTCATAGCTTAAATAGAGCAATGCAACTCGCTGCTCTCAAGGAACTGTGCTCACAATAATCACATAATAAAGTTCGTGCTTTCTAAAATGCATGCTCTCACAACTGGCCTCTCCTTGTTGATTTAATTTTCATGATAAATTCTAACAGCAAATTAAAATTGAACCAAGCTTTACACAAAGCGTATAGCAAAAACGAAATGTTTGGTCAATTCTAAGAAAATTTCACCAAGAAACCATGGATCAACAATGAATACGTAGTCCGCTCAAATCGACTTTAAATATTTATTTTACATCTTCGCAAAAAAAAATCCGAGAAAGACAAAGCTAACTTTGTCTGTACCGAAGTTCTGATATACTTGAAAAAGCTTGTCTCAACGGTTAGCGACTTCGACCAAACTTCGCAGATCAGCTTGAAAACATTCAATATTACCCAAGACCATGTTTGAGAGCGGTAATACTGCGAACAAAACAGTTTTTCTCACTAAATCCCATTTTCCGAACGAACATTTTTATGGCAGCTAAAAAGAAGTAGCCATCCGATCCGGTCGGTTCCGACGTATTAGCAGCGTGCAGTAAAAAGAAGACTCTGTGCAAAGTTTCAGCTCGATAGCTCCATAGCTCGATACTAAGGGACTAGTTCGCCTAGAAACAGACAGACGGACGGACAAAGCTTAATCGACCCAGCTCGTCATGCTGATCAAGAATATATATACTTTATGTGGTCGGAGATGATTCCTTCTATGGGTTACAAACTTCTGGGCAAAATTATAATACATTTTTCAAGTGTATAAAAACAAGTTAGAAAGTTGGTGAAGCTCGATTATAACATGCTCGGATCCCCCAGAGTTTTTATTTATCTCATAAATTTTAGTTGGATTCCACACAAAGTGGTAAGGAAGCCATAAAGTGTGTCACGTGCTGCCCATCGCCGTTAAACCGGTGCTACCCAGCAAAATATTTTGTTTTCTTTATAACACGACTTTCGTTCGTCAGATTTTAGACATAGCTTTGGCGAATCGATAAATAATCTTGATTATAAAATATCTCTAGAAGGTAGAAACCATCTGTCTGCAAAACTGTGGAAGATATGATGTTTTTTCTGAATTGCGGGGGCGGAAGGGGCGTGGCAAAATGTGACAATAAAATTTATCTGCCTGCAAGTACAAGAAAAATTTTTCCCATACATGTCAAGCCTCTATCTCTTATCATGTCAGATATCTGTGCGTTTCCAGACAGACTGGTATTATTTTTTTTATAGCTTTTGACTAGGGCTGTCGAAAATATAATATTTCGATATATCGAAATATCGATATTTTTGCCCAAAATAAAGGATATCATTATCGAATATTTTTCGGAGGCGATATATCGGATATCGTATATTTTTAGGGGATATTTTTCGGGGTTTTAGCGTTCGGTCACACTGTTGTGAATTACTGTTTCGTTGTAAAGAACAGTGGCAACTCAACAAATATACATAAAGGTGCACTTAAAAGCAATGCATGTAGATGCTTGGCAGAAATGCAACTTATCAACGGCAAATGTAAGTATATGTATATCATTTTGATTTCTGGGAATTTCTTTCTTCGTGTGTGGAATTGGCGTCCTTTATGCATTTTTTATGCTGCGGCTGCACATTAAATGTACTGGTATTGAACTTAAATACATATGTGCATGCTTGTATATGGGTGATTCCATGAAAAATCGCCCACTGGGATTTTGAATGGATCGAAAAATTTTTTCGTATTCCTTGTTATAAAATAGTATATACGTATTTTAGATTGCCGAAATTTGCTTAATCGCGGAAAAAACGATTATAAAATTTTCATAAAAAAATTTAATTAATTTCAATTGCTTGCTACCCAAAGTCATTGTTTAAACTCAAATTATTAACACTTAAAGCAATTTTTGATTCCCAAATCGCGAAAAATGGATTTCCCATTTACGCTTAATACGTAATTCCTGGATACAAGTCCAAATTTTGAGAAAATATGAAGAAAAAAAAACGTCCCTTTCGCGGCAATTAATTTTGCTTACTTATTTTCGCGGTTTGGGAACCAAAAAATTTTAAATTTTTAAGTGTTAATAATTTGAAAAATAATAGGGCATAAACAAGCTAAGACTTGTTTAATCTGAGGAAGCTCAGTGTAAATCTATAATTTTATTAAAAATCTTCGAATTTTTTTAGACGAAAATTCTACCAAACCAGACATTAGTAGTGGATGCGATAAGGAATATGGGAGCCTTTAAAGGTAAATTTGGAAACTAAATAATATAATTTTTTAACAAATAATGTTCGTGTGTCTGTTTGCAGATGATGAACGTAAATCAAATGAAATATCGGAAGTTGTGTTACGTATGATTAGTCGCTCAAGTGTATTTTTAATTAGTATCCATCCCCACCTCAACTTGCCAACGACAGTGTTTGGGTAATATGTAAAATCATTAAAATTTATGATCTCGTCTTTATTTACGCTATAGAAATTGATTGAAGAAAAGTGTGATAATGTAAGGATAAAGTGAAAAGGCGTTTTAATCTTACCTGTACCGACTCTAACAGGCTATCTGACGGTTAGCTATTTTGTGAGAAATGGATCAATTGATTCTATTTGTCTTCGCCGATGCTAACCCAACAATCACAGGACAGAAGAATAAATTATTGCTCGTATTTTAATTACCGTTGTTTGCCTTGGAACTTGGCATTGTCATATCTTATTACACCGGGCAGCTCCGTCCCATCGTAACGATTGGCATCGACTATAAAAACTATGGTTTCCGACACCAGAAGCCGAATGACCGATGAGCACATAACTCAACGCGTCTTCCTAAAATCTTTGTCTAACGATTATTGTTAAGATCAGAAGTTTTTAAGTTTCGAATATTTAACTGAATAAGTTTTTTTATGCTTTGTAGTTCGAATGCTCTAGTTTGAAAGATGATGAATTAAAAAAGTAAACACTGCATTTGTTCCATAAATTTAAATTCATGAATAAGTTTTCAGAACTTCTTATGTTATATATAAAATAAAAAATAAATATCTTTTGTTAATTTAATAAATATACATTAAATCTATATATTTTGCGCAGTCAGATTGTAGTTCTTATTACGCGTCAAATGACGCCACAATTACCTCAATAGACCTGTTCATTGTTAAGATCCGCGTTTTTATTGAAAAATATCGATAATATGGATGTTTTTGACACCAAAATATTTATATCGAAATAATACTTTTTCAATATCGCCAAAAAATATCGATATAGATATTTTTGAAGTATTCGACAACCCTAGTCTTAATACAACCTTTCGGAATTCCTTCATCGACCTGGGCTTTTCGGAACAGGTCTATGAATGCAGGGCTGTGCTTGAAATGCATCACAATTTTCTTCACTTTGTATAACATTTTTAAAATTAAAATTTCTTTTTTAAGTGGATTGTATGCGTAAAGCAAAGTGAGGTTGAGGTGCGACGCTAAATTGGCTGTGTTAACGCTTGTTTTTATTACTTTCCCGCACAAATTACGTTTGGCTGTGCCCTTTTTTTATCTCGCTGTAATTAGCTTTTTATCAAATTTGAATCCATTTTTCGTTTTGCGTCTCTTAAATGCGTTTGCGCTCGCTACTCAGATCATAGAGTGACTAACGATCAAATATCATAAAATTGCTAAAAATATCCATATGCGGTATTTGTAAAAAACTATCCGATAAAATATAGTTTTCAAATATAAGGTTGTCAAAAAAGTCTTGCGGTATTTTTTATTGAATTTTCAATTGTTCATAAAATTGGTTATAATAATGCGATTTAAGTCAAATATGCGCCGTTTTGTTCGATGACGAGTTCCCAACGAGATGCCAACTTCATAATGCCCCTCTTATAGAAGCTCGCTTCCCTATTGGCAAAAAACTCGGAGAGCCAATTTTCACAGGACTCTCTTGTGGCCAACTTCCGACTACCAAGCTCGTTCGCCATGGACAGAAATAGGTGGTAATCACTTGGTGCGAGATCCGGACTATACGGTGGATGCAAAAGAACCTCCCATCCGAGCTCCCGGAGCTTCTGGCGCGTCACCAAAGATGTGTGGCCTGGCGTTGTCCTGATGGAAGACAATTCGGCCTCTGTTGATCAAAGATGGCCTCTTCTGCATGAGTGCTGCATTCAAGCGGTCCAGTTGTTGGCAGTACAGGTCCGAATTGAGCGTTTGGCCATAGGGGAGCAGCTCATAGTGGATGATTCCTGCCAATCCCACCAAACACACAGAAGAACCTTCCTGGCCGTCAATCCAGGCTTGGCCACCGTCTGGGCAGCTTCACCGCTTTTCGACCACGACCGTTTGCGCTTCACGTTGTCGTAAGTGACCCACTTTTCATCGCCAGTCACCATCCGCTTCAAAAACGGGTCGATTTTGTTGCGATTCAGAAGCGATTCGCATGCATCCATACGGGCAAAAATGTTTTTTTGCGTCAAGTCGTGTGGCACCCATACATCGAGCTTCTTTTTGAATCCAAGCTTCTTCAAATGGTTTATAACGGTTTGATGACTCATGCCCAGCTCTTGGCCGATGCTACGGCTGCTACTATGCCGGTCTCTTTCGATCAATTCAGCGATTTTATCGCAATTTTCGACGACAGGCCTTCCGGACCGTGGCGCATCTTCGATCACCTCTGCACCAGAACGAAAACGTTGAAACCATCGTTGTGCGGTGGAAATGGAAACTGTATCGGGTCCATAAACTGCACAAATTTTATTGGCAGCATGAGATGCATTTTTGCCTTTATCGTAGTAGTACTGTAAAATATGCCGTATTTTCTCTTTATTTTGCTCCATGTTTGCGACGCTATAACTCACGAACGACTAAAAACAAACAACAATAAATCAAACACGTGTTAGCGCGTGAAAAGAGCTTTCCACAAAGCTCTAGCGTGAACCGATGCGACGAATACAACTAGAACTACGCGCTTGCAAAGACAAGCTTGCGGAAATACCGCAAGACTTTTTTGACAACCTTATATTATCAACATTTTGCAATATTTTCGACAACCCTAATTTCAACTTACATTTTTTATACGGTCCCAGAGTTAATTGTCAACATAAATAGATAAACGGCTTCGGTTAAATGAGAGATATGGTTAGAACTAGACAAGAAACACTGTGCGTGTTGCACTTAGTTATTGGATGAATCAAATAAACACTTTAATTCGTATACAACTTAAAATAGCGTCAAAATTGTTTTCTTTATATTCGTACATTTGTTTTTCTTTCAAAATTTTCAATTTTTAATGCGTAAATTAGACCGGCTGTAAGGAAGTTGATTCATAAGGCCTTTGAAGCATCTTAGTTTAATTTACTTATACAACTGAATTTAGACGTCATGCTTTAGCAAGGGACAGAGAACACTCTCGTTAAGTCAAATCACTTGATAAAAACAAAAAAAAAACAATACAATTTTCAATTCACTTTAAACAACATAAATTCTGTTTGCATTAAATCCATCAAATCCTGCTGTGTTTCATGTGCCGCTTCTTAATTATAGAATAATAAACTTCATCTTTAAAAAAAAATTAAACCTTTTAGATTTAGTTCAGTTTTGTTACATCTCAAAAAATTATACAGTTCCATAAATTAAGCGGAGAACTATAATTCCATTATATTTAAGTTGTATACGAGTTGGCATACTAGTTGTTAGGTAGACATAGTCATTTAATTATAAGAGACAATAAGAAATTTAAATTATACATAAAATATTCATTAAATTAAACCAACGCCGAGTTAACATTACAGTTCAAGCGGGCGAGAATCGGTGTTCCTACTAAATAAATATATAAATTTCTTGTCAAGCTATATACAATGGAGACTCTTTTGGACACTACGTTTGTTTCTCCAATTTAACACGTTTTGCTGACTTTTTGCTGTTTTCTCCATCCGATTGCTCGTTCTGGACCATGTTGCCATTACTTCGTTTGTGGCCCGTCTGCTTTTGCCTTGGGTTATTCGCCTCCTCGGCATATTTAGCAAATATTTGGGTCAATTTTCCAATCAACTCCTCTTGGCCAATTACACTGAAGTTGCCCAGGGCATAGGACCAATTCTTTAGCACCAAACGGGGCTTACAGGTGACCATATTGATTTCAGGTATATATCGCTCCGGGTAGACAGCGTCCATGGGTTCGGCCAATGTCTGATTGAGCTCAAGGGGAGTGCGCACCATTTGAGGGCCACCTTGTGGCTTCACCTGTTTATAGATTTCGCCCATGTGGCGATAATACTTTTGAGACAGACGACAGCGGCCATTGGGATCACGTATTTTGAGTGTGCGTAGCTCACGGAGGGCATGTTGCAGGCTTAGACGACACTCGGTGACTGGGACAGATAATTTCCAGAGATTAGAATTGTGCTGGCACAGAGCATACCCTACACTTACCTGTGGTGTTCAGCTCCTGGGCCACCCTCACCCAGGCTGTGCGCTTCTCCATGGTGGTTGCCTTCTCAAAGGTGTGCGGATAGCGACGCAGTACACGGGTCAATTCATAGGCATCCATGGTGGGCAGTGTTCGCAAATTACGCTCCATATGCCTAACCAAATCCTCAGCAGCTGGCTCCCTTTCTGGTCTCCTTTCCAAAGCGGGCGGTGGCACAAAAGCGTTCGAAGGTGCAGGCGGTGGTGCCGACAAACGGCTCACTTCACCTGTTAGCAAACGTTTCGCCTCCTCCGTCTCCCAGGGCATGGTCATTTTGGCCATTCGGGCCAACAAGGTGATGTTATTTAATCTGGACTGATCCGTGGAGCCGGAAGCCATTAGGTTCTCATACATACAACAACGTTTCACCTCCTCCAGAAACTTATTGTGCACTATATAATAATAGGGCTCGAGAGGATGATAGCGTACATCCACAAGAAACTTGAGTTGCTCCAGTGCCTGCCACCAGTTTTGGGGCCAAGGATTCTCAATGCCACGCTCTAGATCGTCCATGTAGGTGCGAAAGGCAAACTTAAACATGGACCAGATGTCACGATGGTTCACTGGAAGGCAGAAAGGTAAAGTAAGTAAAGTTTTTAACTACTCATTTTGACTGTTCTAAAGGCCTTGATAATCAAGGTTAAGGTCAAATTATGTTTACACATAAGTTTAAAACAGGAACACACCACACCAAAAAGGAGGCAGCTGCTGACTAGCAGTAGATAGGCAAAGAATGCTGATGATGAGACCGGGTGGTTCCAGAAACAGCTGTTCAGTCTACTAGTCTCCTTTGTAGTGTATTAATGTTTTAAGCTTATGTACACAAAAACATGTCTTTGAGCCTGATAAAACTTGCTAGTTTTTAAC
The DNA here is from genome assembly GCA_018904235.1 of Lordiphosa stackelbergi. NCBI lineage: Eukaryota > Metazoa > Arthropoda > Insecta > Diptera > Drosophilidae > Lordiphosa > Lordiphosa stackelbergi. Next base: position 115,437 of record JAEIFU010000291.1, on the reverse strand, counting down.
TACTTTTTCAAAAGCTTGAGATGCTATTCAACTCCCAATGAGCAATTAGAGCAGTGGCACTAACTGCTTTAAGCATGAGAGCCTCGAAACAATTGGGGCACAACCCTGCTACCTATAGTCACTGACTGTTGTATCCCATGATACATCATCTGAATCAAAGAGCTTTGTGTTGTATTTCTCAAATAATTCTTAATTTCAGTTTGAAAAGAGATTATTCCAATTTGCTTCCCCTATCAGAGAAAACAAGTAAGAGTGTTGCGGTCGAGTGCCCCGACAGCAAAATACCCTGTTCCAAGTAATGTGGTTCCTATAGCTTTGAACTCCTTTTATTTTGAAAATGGGGGGGATGCTGACTTCAGGTCGACCGAAGTTTATATACCCTTGAAGCATGATACATGCCTGCCAGTTTGTTATAGGACAGCTATATGATATATTCATCCGATTTCTTCTAATGAGTATACTGACGACCAGGCTAACAATTTGGGTAGAGAAGCACAATAAACTAAACGAATTCCAAGCTGGCTTTTGACGCGGATACTCAACGGTTGACAACATTTTCAATTTGGCCTCCATTGTAAGAATCAAGTTTAAGGAGAAGAAAAAAGTCTATGCTTACTTTGTGGACTTCAAGGCTGCTTTTGACCAAGTACCTCGTCAACTTCTTACAAGCTACAACGACAAGGGTTGTCAACAAAGATGACACGTTTTCTAGAAAAAATATACTCGCAAACGAACTGTGCAGTTTGGACTGGAGAGGAACTCTCCGAACAGTTTCAAACATTGAACGGTGTGAAACAAGGGTGCCTTATGTCACCATTACTCTTTGCGTTGTACCTGGACGATCTTCCCGAGCACATAGGAGGTGGCCTGTACTGTATTGAGAACACCAACATAAGGCTGTTACTATATGCAGATGATATTGTAATCGTAGCGGATAATCCCTCAACACTACAACTAATGATTGGAAAACTGGAGCTATACTGCACACTGTGGGGCATGGAAGTTAATAAAACGAAGTCCGAGATCATGGTGTTGCGAGAAGGAGTCAGCATTAGAAAATTTTGACATTTCAGACAGCGCCGGTGAAGGTAGTACAGGAGTACAAATACCTTGGAGTTGTTTTGACGCCAACAATGAGTTTCAAAAAACATGTGGTAGCAAGAACGAGAGAAGCAAAAGCAAGCATAAACTCAGTGTGGGCAACAGCAATATGGAAAATTTTCAACGCTATCAGCAGAACGGTGCAGTGCTATGGAGCTCAAATATGGGAGGAGAAATAAGCTGACGAGGCAGATCAATTGCAACGTTATTTTATTAAGAGGATACTTAAGCTGCCAGACTGTACGCCGAATTATATTTTGGCAATAGAAACAGGACTTGAAGATGGGCACATTTACAGTTTAACTCTTTATCTTAAGTACTTGGCACGCGCACTTTTTGAGTATGAAGCAGCTCGACTTCCGCATATCCTGGCTAAGAAAATGATGAGAATAACTTGGGATGGTTTTCAAAGCTTCAAGACATGTGTGAGCGAAATGGGGTAACTCTGGAGAGCAACACTTCGCACGTGGAGTGAATAACAGATTGAAGGCAATATACAGCTTCTCACTGCACTGAAAGAAGGGAGCCGAATTCAACATTTACTCAAGGCCACAGGAAGCGCCGTGAGGATATATAAACTGCAACGAGCTGTTCCGACAAACGGACATTACCTGGATAATGAAGGCGAGAGGAGATCTGCTATTATTGAACGGCTGCCCAAGAAGGACTGTTAACAGTGGCATATGCTCACTATGTAACAGCAAGGAGTTGGAAGACATGCAGCATTTTGTGGGGCGATGTCCGTTTCTAAGAGAATTCCGTCTGCGTTGGTTTGAGAAAGGCACACTTACAACAGAAAAGGTAGTCATGGCATTAAATGGAGAAATGGGATGGAAGAATCTGGCTAGATTTACTGAGGGGGCTTCTAATTTATAAATATTATTAATGAAGATTTTTAATACAAATGTAACAATTAAAATAGGCAAATTATAATTCTTGTAAACGTTGTTAAAACAACAGAAGAAAAACTGACGGTTATAAATCGAGCTTTAAAATTGTTATTTTTGTAATTATTAAAAATTTACAACTAAAAACCTTTGTATATAGGAAAAAAAAAAAAAATACTATTTCTTTATTTTTTTTTTTTCCTCCGGGGGGGAAGCCTTTCGAAAAAAGAGGGCAGATTTTTGGGCCGAAACTCTTGGCTTTTGCACCACGATGATGCGCCATTTCACACTGCGCACGTTATTCGCGATCATTTGGCCAACAACAACACCATCGTCGTTCCGCAACAACGGATTAAACCTGAACTGGCGCCACGCGCTCTGAAGGCCATACCGGAAAGTGACTTTTTGGCATGCATCGAGGACTGGAAAAACGTTGGCATAAGTGCATTGTATCGGGAGGGGATTACTTTGAAGGTGATGAAATTGATTTGGTAGAATAAATAAAGATTTTTTTATTTATAAACAAATTCCGACTACTTTTTGCCTACAGTAGTAGTTATCCGATTTGGATCAAACTTGACAGAATTGTGTGGTAGCATATAATATTCATTAGTAACAAGTGAAAACGTCGGTCAATTCCGACTATATCATACTCTGTACCTGGAGTAGAAGCTGAATGCTGCGCTGCTGCTGCGCTCATCGCTAAGTTTTTCTCTCTCTCTTTGCTGCATGAAATGCGGTGTCGGTTGTTTGGGAAGGGAAGGGGGGTTTTGGACTTTTTTTGCTCATAACTTGAGAACCGCTTAACCTATTTTTATACACTTGAAAAGTGTATTATAATTTTGCCCAGAAGTTTGCAACGCATAGAAGGAATCATCTCCGACCACATAAAGTATATATATTCTTGATCAGCATGACGAGCTGAGTCGATTAAGCTTTGTCCGTCCGTCTGTCCGTCTGTCTGTTTCTACGCGAACTAGTCCCTCAGTTTTGGAGCTATCGAGCTGAAACTTTGCACAGAGTCTTCTTTTTACTGAATATAATATTCGAGCTTTGTTTAAGTAGTTCATGGATAAAACAAATTTAAGTGACCAAAAAAAATTCGACAAAATTGAAATTCAACATATGCTACTTTTTTAGTTCTTTACAATGATGGTTTACCCAAAATTGTGAGACCTTAGAATTGTTAGGCAATCTTTTAATTCCTCCAGAAGATGCTAAGAAATCGTTGATTACGAATTTTCTCAAATTCTTTATTATTTTTTAGATCCTAAGCTAAAGATTCAAATTCATGTTTATAAGAATATGAACTTGAGGAAGAACCATTGTTATTTTTATTAACTATTTCCTTTTGACGATTATACAATTTAGCAATTTGTCTCTTTGAAAGCAGTTTTTGCTCTAGGGACAACAAATTAAGTTTCTTAGATTCAAAAAAAAGATGTAAGAATTGGGATTGAAGTTAAAGTATGAGAACGTTGTTTAAGGACTTTCTAAATATGTACGAACATTCAAACCTTAAAACATCAATAGAAGAACCTGTTTGCAATAACGTAATTATATAGAAAAATAGCAAAATAAACATTTATTGCAGCTAGAAAAAGGTAGTCGGCCTTGTTCTCAATTCCACTTCCACAAAAGTTTTTGGAATGTGGAATTGATTCCTGTTCTGGTGAAAGTAAAACGAAAGACTTTTTCGGATTTAAGCTTTTTGCCTTTTGGCTAGTGAAATTTAAAGTATATTGCAAATTTTGGCATTAAAAATAAAAGCTACCCACGAAATGAAGTTAAATCATAATTCTTTGGTCAATTTAAGATGTTTTAGTATCCAAAAATATTACACACGAAATTCATTTTATTTTTAAAAATTTAATCTTGCGAACACTTTCGGTTTCTAAGAAAAATGAAAAATTTTTGTTTTGAATTTCACATTGCGGATGGTCCGAACAGTTCGATAGGCATTTCTCAATCAATAGTCGTCTTATCGTTGGTCAAAGTGTAGTCAGTCCTTAAAAAAGTGGTAATTTATTACAAAGTCCAGTTAATTTCGCTTGTGACCAATAATTTTAATGTAATGGGAAATCGGGAGATATAATTTGACCGATTGCATTTCGGAATAATATTATAATTTAATTTGTTTAATTTTAATTGTTGGTGGTAAAAATGTTTGCAATTTTGAGCTGTGAATTATCATAACGCGCTGCGGTAATTGTAATTATTATTAAAGTACTTTTTTTTTTTGTTTGAACCGAACCCTTTTCAACTATTTATTCACTCCCGTTCAGGTTCATTTTCGGGCGTACAATTTTATTTCTGCTCTGATTCAGGTTCGGTTCGGACTTCCGAACCGGTTTGCAGCCCTGGTTATAAGTTCATGATCGATCCGCAAAGAATGGCTGATTTGAATACAATTTTTTAAATGGGTGAGAAAATTCAGCAGCATCTACTGGATTTTTCGGAAAATCGCCTCATAATCCAAAACACATATGATACTAAATATATTTGTTCAAATTTCAGGGCGTGTCCCGCCTTTTCTCATATTTTTTATCAGCATTGCTTTACAACCACACTATTGTTAAATCGAAAAGCTCCTTCGATTTGGTTTATTCCTTGTGTACTTTAGGCTGGATGCTAATTAAAGGAAAAAATAATTTTTAAAATAATCTGATTTCCACAATATTCGATTGTACCAAAAAGGGGTTAACTTAGCCATTTTTTGCATTTTAATTTGAAATTTAGAGGTAGTCCATTAAAGAAATGGAGTTTATATGACCAGATTTGGGGTTGAGCGAATCAAACTTGTCTAGAATCATTAATTTTCAGAGATTAAAACCGTAACCGAAACCGTAACCCGTAACCGCAAAAAAACACTTTAAAATTTGAAAACGAAACCAAAACCGTAACCGAAAAAAATTTATTTCCTATAACCGTAACCGTATAACCTTTATTTACAAAACCGGTTATCAGTACCGTAACCGAAACAAATATATGGGTTAATTTCGGTTTTCCTCTACTAGCACATTGAACATATTACATACATATGAATTTATTCACTAAAGTTGGATGCTTATTTGTTATGCGCCGTGCTGTTGGTAATGAGCTAAACAGTCATATAGCTAGATACTCAGACGCTAGAGATTTGGTCGAAGCGGAAATTGTTTTATAATTTCCCGAGCCGCTCCGAAAATGTTGTGCAACAACTTTCGGATACATTTGTGTGGGGCTGGAGGTATAAGCAGTGTTCTTTATTTGGGAACAGACTTTGACCACTGAGACCTATATATCAACAAACGCTCGGAGATTAGATTAGCATATTTAACCGTGTTGTTCCAGCTCATGGACCGGGCGGAAATATTTGTAAAATAAATGCGTAATGGAAGTGTGTTGCTAATTTTTGTAGCAAAGAATCATTAGCTTTGTGATTAATTTCGGACGGGCGTTTTTTAATTCCCTATCACAAGTACCATGCTAATGGCCATTGCCAGTTTTGGCTTTTGCGTGCTCATGGTGGAATTAATAAGGTGAAGCTTAATATAGGCAACATTATTTCGATTAAATTATCTTGGGAATAAGCCTCAATTCAATTTTGACAGAAATTTGCAGTGCAGTATACGCGTATATGATCACGGGGCTATCACGTTCAAAAAAAAATGTGAAAATTAAACAAGGTTGTGGGGAAAAAAATCAACAATATTTCCAGATCTTTTGAGTTATCAAAAGTCGTGTTAGCAGAACCGCACACACAAGTAAGTGTTGATTGTTTGTTTTCAGGAGTAAAGTTTATAATGACATCTCGCTTGGACAATCAAACTCTAAATGCTATTATGATATCTAAGTGTAACTACAATCTCGATTAAGATGTCATTTCTTAGACTAACCATTTGTTACATGAAGGTTCATAACGAATTATAGTGTTTTCGTTGACCAATGTACATTTATTTAATTAGTTAATGAATGAATGATGAATGAATAACAAATGAAAGAAGTTTCTTATATTTTAGTTAAAACTTATAATGTTAAACTTTAAAATAGGCGAAAATAATGGTGAAAATTCTGTAAAGGAAATTTGAACTAAGTACATTTCCTGAATAAATGAGATTCCAGATGGGACAAGATTTGTCAAAGTAATATTTTATACTAATAACCGAAACCGTAACCGAAACCCGAAACAGAATAAGGCTAATAACCGTAACCCTAACCGTAACCCATATCTCACAACCGTAATATAACCGTAACCTGAAAAAAGCGATCGACCAAAACAGTAACCGTAACCCAAACCGTTATTCGTTTCGGTTTTAATCTCTGGTTTTAATTATTACTGGCACGATTTGAAGAAGCCCGAATCCTTTTCTACTAAGCGGAACTTTGGAGGAGGTTCGTTAATGATATGGGCTGGTTTTAGTTACTACGGAAGGACCCCCATATGTAAAGTGAATAGGCGTATGAACTCGGAAAAGTATATAATCATGTTGGATGAAGTATTAATAAACTTTTTGGATCAGCATTCTACTTCAGACACCATTTTTCAGCAGGATAACGCTGCCATACATGTAGCACGACTCAGCGTTAATTGGTTTCAGGAGAAGCAGATCGATGTTATAAAGTGGCCAGCACGTTCCCCAGATCTAAATTCTATAGAGAACATGTGGGGTAACTTGGCACAATGTTTATATGCTGGTCATCGCAAATTCGAGTCGGTGGAAGAGCTCAGAACTGCTGAAGTCAATTAATGGGCCAAAATTCCTACTTCAGAGTTTCAAAAGGTCATAGACTCAATGCCAAAACGAATTTTTGAAGTGATTTCTAAATCTGAAAGCTGGACTCACTTTTGACTTCATATCGCATAAGTTGACACTAAATCAAAGCAGATTTCCCTGAAGCTCTCAAAATGGACTGAAGCGAAAGAAGCAGAGAGGTCCAACGCAGCGTGTGCCAAATCAAATGGTACGCCAGGATAAGGTTGGGCACTAACCATATTGAACAGACAATAGGATTAGATGTAACTGTACAAGGGTTCTTGCAATTAATGTGCGACACATGTGAAGAAGCATTATGTTTTAACAAAAGAAAAATCCTACAAAATTTATATTTAAATTGGGATATAATTTAAAAACAAGTTTTCATTAAACTTTTATGTTAAATGTAAGGGAGAGTCTCCGGTTGTGGACACGCTCCGGTTGTGGACACCCCAGTCTATTTTTTGACAGGTAACAGATGCCGCCAAAGTGAGTATTGTCAAACTTGTAGTTTGACAGCACACATAATCTGAGTCAATACCGAAATGTAAACACGCATTTGGTTACTCGCTGTGAGCCAATAGAAAAAAAATCGTGAAAATTTTTCAGTTTCTATTTTTTTCAATTTCCACATTGCGTTAAATCGATGCAAAACATTAAAAAGTGGTGAGTATTATACTTTGATATTTAGTGCATTAAGTGTACTTTGTGGTGTGAGATCAAGTTTCAGTGAAATGATTGTGTTGTGTAAATTTGCTGTACAAAATAAAATGGCTACCATTTCCAAGAATGGACACACTTTTGCACCGGATGTGGACACCCTCGTTTTTTGTGTTTGGGGGGGGTTTGACCAAAAAAACTGTCAAATATCGTTTTTTATGTTAGTGTAACAAATTTTAATAGCATTTTTGTGAATTTTTGTGCATTTTTAGCCAAGTCAACACCAAAAAAATCGTCCGATTCAACAAAAATCAATTTTAATGGGAAGGTCGATGCCATTAAGCAATGTCTCATCGATAAGAAGGCCGTCAAAACTACAGCCAAGGAGTATGGGCTTCCCCGAACCACTTTGATCCGGTATTGGGAGAAAGTCAGAGCAAATTTTGCAGATAATTCGTCCAATGTTGATTCGATTTTGTTGGCTGTGTTAGGTGCTTGAAATCCGAAACATACTCGGTTTTGTGTGCAGGACACTCGACATGGCACTGACGCCAAAAACATTCAAGTCCGGTTTTCGTAAGCCCGGTATTGTTCCATTTGACCCTGATGCTTTCTCCGAAGCTGACTTCATTGAGGCTGTCGAACGAAATGCAGTAGAAGTCGCCACAGATGCTGAGCTTAATGAAGACAATCAGCGTCGTATCATCGTTTACGACGATCCCAATATTGAGCGAGAAGAAGAACCTCCCCCGAACCATCCACTTCACGAGCGTCTTCGGCTAGCCGCTTATCACTGTTGGATGAAATTTGATTGGTGCAAGGAACTTCTCCGAAAAGCCATCGAATCGCGGTCGCAAGCCAATGCAAAGCACTGTGCTAACTTCTCCGGAAGGGTCGAGGTTTTGCGCGAGAAGGCAAAAAAATCAGCTGAGCGGCCGTGATTCTGTGTCGCACCAGAAGGAGACCCCCCAGAGCGTGGCCCGGCCAGGAAAACGACAGGCAACCACCACCAGCCGTCGGCCAAACGATCAAAAACGGCGTTTTCGTCGGGAAGTACGGGACCAGCTATTTCACATAAAAATTGCATTTCGAAATAATTTTTTTCATTTTGTCACTGAAGGTCATTATTTTTTGTTCTTTTTGGCCAATAATAATTAAATAATCGTTCTTTTTTCATCAATTCATGGCCATTTTACTTCATATTTTTCCATTTCTAGCGATTCATGATGTTTATATCAAGGCATAATGTTGACTTCGAAAAAGTTATTAGTGAAAAACGTAAGTGTGTCCACAACCGGAGACTCTCCCCTACTCAAATAAATACTCACGATCAATACTTTTATAATAAGTATAATTTTCGCTCTAAGCGCAGATCTGATGTTTTTCTGCAGCATTTCCTTTTTCCATTTTAAAAATTAAAACTGGCCAAAACAAAAAAAAGTGTATTATTTATAAAAAAAAAACCGCATTAAAATCCTGAGTCCGTGCCATATAAAGGGTTAACATTTTTTTTTCAATTTAGTGCACCAGTAATTATTTTTAAGCGAGCCACTTAAAAGCCTAGTACGGAGGGCGTTCGAATTTTCCTTCAGCTGTCAAATTCCATATAAAAAAAAATGCTTAAGGAATTTTTCCTTGCCTCATTCTGATGTTTGGTACGGAGAAAGCCAAGCAATACACACAAGGAATTTTGAGAGTTGCCATATCGATGAACCGTGTGGACTGTATCGAACAGCTGATATTTCTTCAAGAGATATTGTGCAGTCATTTTTTCCTTGCGACAAATTGAAATGCAAGGAAAAACAAAAAAATGGAGTGCAAGACTTAAAATCGTCTGCAAAATTTTAGTCATGAAGACAAAAATGCATTAATTGATGCAGTGAAAAACTATGCATGTTTGTGGGCAAATGGCAAGCAACTGGACACCGCATTTACAAAATGTGCTTGGGAAGCAGTTGGTGTCCAGTTGAGAAAAGGGTTGCATATAATCACTTCGTGTGGCTGCCTCATACCAGACAATCAGGATGGAATCTTGCGGCACTCTTGCGCAACTTGACTTGTTGTTTCAGGGCACGTCCCAAGGCATGAATTAAGCCACCTGAGTTGGATCCTGCTCGCCCTGAAAAATGTTCCAAATGGAAATGAAACAATTATGATTGGACTTATGCGGCCTCGTGCAGACGGCAACAGGCGAATCCAATTCTGTAGTCTTGCTCACATTCTTCATTTCACTGCAATTGCGCGTTGTTTGCCTCGTTTTATTTAAATCTTATAATCAAAATACAAATCAGCTGGCCAATTTATTTATTATCCGTTTTCGTTATTTTTTTTAAGTTTACCTGGTCACACTGCCTTTACATTCCACAAAAAGGAATATTAGGCAAATTTCTTGAAGGAAAATTCGAACGCCCTCCGTACTAGGCTTAAAGGATAGAAATTTTCTAGAAAGGATTAGTAATTTGAATGGGTTTTATCTCTTTTCAATGAACAATTTCTTTATTTTTACAGAAGAAAATAAAAAGGAAACTTTTTACCTTGGTACAGAGAATAAAAAGTGCACCAACAGAAAAAAAAAGAACCACAATAATTGGTGCATAAACACCAAGGGTTCTAACCACCGTTGATTTTTCCTCCATTTTGTTTTGGGCAAAAAAATGTGCTTCGAATTGGCGAACAACACGAAAGCAACTTGCTTTGGTTGCACAGTCACACATAAAAGTGTAAATATGTATGTATGTATGTACGAGCTGGCAGGCCCCGCTCCACAAAAGAAGCGAAATGTTACATACATATTTTTTCTCTACTCACACATTCGTAATTTCCGTCCGTGTCAAAAAGCACGAAAAGTAGATATGGGCTGGCAGGCCCCGCTCCACAACAGAAATCAAATATTTCTTTTTTTAATTTACACAAATGAGTATGTATGTATGTACGTACATATAGGCAGGCCCTGTTCTAAAATGTTACATACGTATGATGTACATACATTTTTTCTTTACTCACACAATCAAATTTTCAGCTCCCGTTTGTGTAACTCTGAAAGCACGTGGCCGCAGGCCTCGCTCCAATTCTCTCTTTCTCCCCGTCAACCGTGCATACCAATCGTGTTTTCACTCAAATGCGAGCCGAACGAATGATGATGAAATCGGTGAACACTTGAAAACAAATGTTCCCTTTCTTAATGGAACAATCTAGAGCTCACAGAGATGAGTTCTACAGTCTTTGGCTCAGGCCATATGTATGTATTTTGTTCTCTACTCACACATTCGTAATTTTCGTCTGTGTCAAAAAGCACAAAAGTAGATATGGACCGGCAGGCCCCGCTCCACGACAAAAATCAAATATTTCTTTCTTTCTATTCACACAAATGAGTTCATATGTATGTATGTACGTACATATAGGCAGGCCCTGTTCTAAAATGAAACCCAAATATTACATATATATGATATATATATATATATACACAATCACAATATCAGTTTGAGTGAAAAAGCACGAAAAGTACATATGGGCCGGCAGGCCCCGCTCCACAACAGAAATCAAATATTTTCTTATTTTATTTACACAAATGAGTATATATGTATGTTTGTATGTACAAATTGGCAGTCCCTGTTCTAATATAAAACTTAAATGTTACATACGTATGATGTACATACATATTTTTTTTTTCTCTACTCACAAAATCACTATTTCAGCTCCCGTTTGTGTAACTCTGAAAAGCACGTGGCCGCAGGCCTCGCTCCAACTCAATCTCTCCCCGTCAATGATGATGAAATCGGTGAACACTTGAAAACATTTGTTCCCTTCCTTTATGGAACAATCTAGAGCTCACAGGGATGAGTTCTTCAGAGACTTTGGCTCAGGAGGCCATTTGTTACATAGTGTATTCTCAGTGTTCTCTACTCACACATTCGTAATTTTCGTCAGCGTCAAAAAGCACGAAAAGTAAATATGGACCGGCAGGCCCCGCTTCACAACAAAAATCAAAAATTTCTTTGTTTTATTCACACAAATGAGTACATATGTATGTATGTACGGACAAATTGGGGGTTCCAAAAAACATACATGTACATATGTAATGTAAGATGTACACATTTTTTTTCTCCACTCGCACAATCACATATGTATTCAGCTTCCGTTTGTGTAACGGTGTGAAAAGCACATGGCCGCAGGCCTCGCTCCAAAGACGAAAAACAAATGCTATTTCTTTCTTTCTCTTCAGGTCAGCCGAGCCCGAAGCAAAGTGATTCGTGCTTTCACGCAAAGGCGAAACGAACTTATGATTGTGTGAATTTTGCTACATTTGTCCTCTTCATAATTCAATTGTCTAGGCATAAAAAAAAAAAAAAAAAAAAAAATTGTGCTGTGTTGTGTTTGCTAAACCTGGTGCGGCATGTATACGATCATTGCTTTGCTAAACACAGAGCAATTATAAAAAAAGAGCATAGGGCTGGGCATGGCTGATTTAGGTTATTATGTAAAAAATGTAAGGCAAATGTTACATATGGGCATTTCCAAAAAAAGGTCCACCTGGCCCAAAAAAATTAAAGTGGTAAAAAACACTATATTTGATAGAATTTTCATATGGAAACAATGCAATTAAACTAATGTAAGCTAATCTTACATAAACTATTAATCCAATTGGATATATATTCGGTTTCACGACCGTGCTAGCGCGATTTTTTCTTATTTTGACATTAAATTTGCTTAATTTTTTGGAAAAAAGTGACTATAGATTACATGTAATTTCGCTATCTAAAATCTTTCTGATGGTACAAAGGCTATACAAGAATGGATAAGAAACCATGAGAGACTAATCCAATGCAATTAACTGTGAGTTTTTGCTACACATTAAAGCAGAAACCACATAAATATGATGATGGAAAAAATGTCACGTTCGACATGTCACGTATCGACAGAGATAAATATCTTTTTACAAAAAATGTACTCAAGATTTTTAAATCAAATAATATACATTTCAAAGAACTATTCATTTATAAGATATTAAGATTATGTGGGCTTTATTATTGACTTAGGTTTCGCTAAAATTTGTATTTATATAGCTGCTCGCGAAAACCACTTCTGTTTTGTCACGTTCGAATAGCTTGAATTTGGTCATTATTTTGGAACCGAATTTCACTTGCTATACACTTAACACTAATTAAAGTGCTTGCTAAGAGCTTTATTATACAGTAAAAAACAAATTAAAAATTCGATTTAATTTGACTTCTTTTTTCATTTTCAATTCGTACGACGGTCACGGTTCGACAGAATGGAAATGCCCATATGTGTGTATGTGTGTATTTCTTTCTCTACCCTCTAGTACGGCTGGGGTCAGTCGGTCTATATTCGTCAACCCAGCGTTGCTCTTTGTACGGTGATGAGTCGTGACGCCTGTCAAAATTGTAGGAGAGAGACAGGCGTACGCTCTAATTTTTTTCTATGAGATAGCGTGTGCAAAGAATAGGAAAGGATTTGAAAAAAGGTATAACAATCCTCGAACACCCTATCAGCAAAATATTTCACAACATGCCAGTGGAATGTATTGCAATGCGCACTAATTATTAAAATTTATTATGAATTTCATGCGCATGAAATGCAAGATGACGTGCACTTAGATTTGCCGGACATTACTCTTCAAAATCCGTCCAGCCGTTCTGTGTTTTATATTAATAGATTTAATATAAAATTAATAATTTTAATAAAAATTTATAATGAAGAGTACGTAATGTGAAATATTTATATTGTACAATGCCGTCAAGAGAGAAGCATCTCTCTTGGGTTGAAAGAGCGTCGCTTAAATCACCCCTTACATGGCATTGGGTAGAACGAGCGTGGCTTATGTCGCTCCATACAGGGCATTGGGTCGGAAGAGCATCGCTTATGTCGTTCCATACATGGCATTGGGTCGAAAAAGCGTCGCTTATATCACCCCTTACATGGCACTGGGTCGAACGAGCGTCGCTTACTTTCTGCATGGCATTGGGTCGAACGAGTATCGATAAAGTCGCACCATGCATGTCATTGAGGCGAACGAGCGTCGTTTACGTAGCTTCTATGCATGGCATTGCGTCGACCTAGCGTGCCTGGAGAGTCGTTAACGTATTGAGCGGACATCCCCTTGCAAAATACGTCAGTCGAGCCCATTGTGAGGGAAATAAGCGTGCGTCAACGACAGTCACAATATCGTCGACGGAACGTTGATTTAGCGTCGGTCGGCCGTACTAGAGGGTAATCACACAACCATAATTTCTGTCTGTGTGAAAAGCACTAAAAGCACTTTAGCGCCAAAATCCTTGAACCTCCTAGGGTTAAGAATTCCAAACAAACCAACCGAAAAAAAAACGAGAAAGGCAAAGCTAACTTCGTCTGTACCGAAGTTTTGATACACTTGAAATAGCTTGTCACAACGGTTAGCGACTTCGACCAAACTTCGCAAATCAGCTTAAAAACATGACATATTACCCATGACCGTGTTTGAGAGCGATAATATTGAGAACAAACCAGTTTTTCTCACTAAAACGCATTTTTCGAACGAACATTTGTATGGCAGCTACAAGAAGTAATCATCCGATCCGTTCGGTTCCGACATATTAGCAGCGTGCAGTAAAAAGAAGACTCTGTGCAAAATTTCAGCTCGATAGCTCCAAAACTGAGGGACTAGTTCGCGTAGAAACAGACAGACGGACGGACAAAGCTTAATCGACTCAGCTCGTCATGCTGATCAAGAATATATATACTTTATGTGGTCGGAGATGATTCCTTCTATGCGTTGCAAACTTCTGGGCAAAATTATAATACACTTTTCAAGTGTATAAAAATGTAAAACAAATAAAAACCCAATTTTAAAGTGTCAAGAAAGTGTTTTGACAAAAGTCAAAACACTTATATCCTCAGTACAGGAGCTCAAATGGAAATGAAAATTAATGATTCTTGACAACTTTGACATGCTGAACCCGAATCTGGTTATATAAACTCCAAATCGTCCATGGATTAGCTGCAAACTTAAATTAAAATTCAGAAAATGGCTCATTTTACCCCTTTGTAATACATTCAAATCTGGTAGAAATCAGCTCATTTTGAAATTTTCGAGCTTAACATTCAGTAGTACGTACCAATATGTATAAAATATAATAAATTCTTTAATCATTTCATAGGTTATAGCTTCATGAACAATCCGCAAAAAATGACTGATTTGTATGCAATTTTGTAAATGGGCTCGAGAATTCAGCAGAATCGGTTGGATTTTTAAGAAAAACGACTTATAATCCAAATTGCATATGACACTAAATATATTTGTTGAAATTTGAGGACGTGCCCGGCCTTTTCTTATATTTTTCAACAGCATTGGCTTACAACTACACTATTGTTAAATCGAAAAGCACTCGATATTGTGACAGATGAAACAGATTTAGTTTATTTCTTGTTTACTCTAAGTTTGATGCTATAATATAAAGAAAAAATAATTTTCAAAAAATTCTGATTTCTAAAAGATTCAAATGTAACAAAAACGGGTAAATTAGCCATATTATGTATTTTAATTTAAATTTGCAGCCAATCCATGGAAGATATAAAGTTTATATAACCAGATTCGGGTTCAGCATGTCAAACTTGTCTAGAATCATTAATTCTTATTTCCATTTAAGCTCCTATACTGAGAATCTAGGTTTTTAGACTTTTGTCAAAACACTTTCTTGACACTTGAAAATTAGGTTTTTATTAGTTTTATATTTTTTTAAATGTTAAAACTATATGGATTTGCTACTTTTTTTTGCATACTAGTTCTAGGAACGATGCAGAATCAGAATAAAATAAGAACACAAGTTTACCGTTTATAGAAAGCGTCTTTTTTTGCAATAAAAGTGCAAAATGTGAATTTTTTCCAGTGTCAAAACACTTTCTTGACATACTGTATGTAAAAATGCTTTTTTTTTCTTTTATATGTCATTTAAAAGAAAATTAAATGGAGTCTCCCTAAAAAATCGTTACAAACGTCGAAACTCGTCGGAGTAAAATGGGAATTAAATAATGTTTTTATTCTCATGAACCACAACGTCCAAAACAACCCTACAAGGTAACTCAAAATACATTGAGTGTTGAAAATTCATAAAAATCTAGCTTTTTTAAAAAGTAATAAATTTAAGCAAAATTGCAGAGAAAAGCCTTTATAACGCCGAAGTCAAGCCCTAGACAAAGAAGTTCCGTGTGAATGAATGATAGGGCATTTAATTGCCTTCTAAGCAAACATTACCGTTTCATGATGAATAAACCTATACTGAAGATATAGACATTTTTTTGAACGTACTTTTTTCTGAATCAAAAATCTAGCCCGAAAACGGTCCCGCTTAAAAGGAGGGATTTACATATAAAATGACTGCCAAATGGTAGGGATCGAAAATGCTGTAAAGGAAATTTCAAAATTCCTGTCATAAGGCCGAACCGCATCCCTTATCGGTATATAGACCTGCGGGTAAACCCACAACGCAATAGATGTTACAACAACCACGCTGTGATCGAAGCAAGTTACTATCAAGGTGCATCTATGGTATCTTCTATACTTACTATTGGGAAACCTTTCTCTGGCCAAACGCCACACCTCCTGTCGCTCATACTCCGATGTTGGCGGCAGATTCTTCAAAGTTTCACCCGGTCTGGGCTTACGCAGCTCCCAATATAAATGCTCGTACTGGGAAAAGTGTTTCATCAATGCTGGTAATTTATCCTTGTACTCCATCCATTGATATTTCCTGGCTATCTCATCGAATTTGCTAAATAAACGATGTGACTTCTCCCAGACCTTGAAATTGGTTTTAAATGGACGCATCAGTTCGCTCATGGGTGCAATTTGGGGGAAAAGTGAGATGTTGTCCTGTAGGAAATTCCAGCAGGCGCGACAGACGAGCTCTAAACAAGGTGGACACAAATTAAATATATAGAAGATTTCATTTCGAATAAAAAAAAAACTTACCCGGCATGTGAAACTTTTTGGAGACTTGAAGCCAAAGTTCACGATATTTGGCCTCCACTTGAGGATTCTTGCTATGCAATTGGGGGAAGGACAACATTTCGCGTATGAAATTGGCGGTGCGAGGCATATTGAGATAATAATTGGTGGTCAAGGGGGTACCACGTATGTGCAGGGTATTGCCCGACTCGGGATTTTCAACGAGCTCCACCGTAATGTCACGCAAACGTGGATCAAGGGGAGGAGGTGCAGGAGGAGTAGCGGCCGCAGGAGGACTGGGAGCTGTAATGGCATCCCAGCCACTATTCAAAGCAGATTGATGGACTCTGACCAAAGAAGAGCCAGAGGCAGACACTGAGGCTGAGCTGTTGCTAGTGGTGGAGGAAATGCTGCTGCTGCTGGAGCTGGTGTTGTTGGTGTTGTTGTTGGAGCTGTTTGTGATGTTTTGTGTAGTGGCAGTTACTTTGGGTGGGGCGGTAAGGGTCACCTTATCATTGCGTATGGTGATGGGTACCAATTTGGGCATTTGTGGTATGGGTGAACCCAATAGAGAGGCCACATTATTTACACCAGGTGTATTAACGGGGGTGATCAGAGGAGTTAGAGGTCTTATAATGGCAGGAGCAGTTGGGGCTGCTGCTGCTGCTGGTGGTGGAGCTGCTGGAGTAGCAGAGGAGCCTGATGCTGCTGCCACGGCTGAAGTGTTTAACAGATTTACGGGCAATTTGAATTTAGGTCTTATGGTCACTTGGAGACCAGATCTAAGCAAAGATGTGGCTGCATTGGATGCCACAGCAGGTGCTCCCGTAGAGGCAGGAGTCAGTTGTATGGTGGCCGGTATGGGCAAAGCCAAAGGAGTCTTGAGACTGGATAAAGTCAAGGGTTTGGCCGACACCATGCTAATGGCTGAAGTAATTTTGGGTATGGTAAAATTGGGTGCGCTGGCCAGGCTACTGGTGGTGGTGGTGGTGGCCTGAGGCATTCTCACTGCGGGCGGATAAACAATGGCCATGGGCAGACGTGCGGGCGGAGCTGGTGGTGGGGCAGTATTCAAAGAACTGGTCAGCATGCTTAAATTGGCCAGGGGAGTGCTACTACTGCCTGTGGCTGCCACTGCTGTTGCGGGTGGATTAGCTAACGCTTTCGCTTCAAACTTTTTGGCTGTCTGCTTCCGTCCCGTATGATTCATTTGTCCAATCTGCTTGTACAAACTGGCAATGACATTTTCAAAAAACCATTTGTCCTGCAGCTGATAGCCCACCTTACGCATATCGGCCAGCTCCAGGTAAAAGGCACGCAACACCAGCCAAGTGACCTCACAACGCTGATGACTGCAATTCAATTGATTGGCCACCTTGAGCCAGAGCTCATGATATCTGGCCGGTTTGCCCTGTGAGGTTATATGTATGTCCGTCAACTGGCAGAGCTCTGGCATGGATTTCAACACATTTATCAATCCCATTACACTGCGAAACTGCTCAATGGGATCATACCAGCCATCCTTTAAATACAACGAACTCTTGCACACCGAATGCCTTAGACGGGGCATGTGGGGAGCCAGAAAGGACAGCAATTGCCACAATTCGGAGGTGGCTGCTGGACTGGATTGACTGGTCATCTCCCATTCGAAGCGTGTTTGCAGCTGAAGCCAACTTTTCATCAATTTGGTGGCCTTGTCTCTCAGCTCATTGGATATGGAGCCCCAGATGAGGCCACGATGACGATGATTCTCATAGCTGGGATGACGTGAATCGTAAAGCTGGGGATAGGCACGCACTGCCTCAATGAGACGACGATGCTCGCGCGTGCAACGGAATCCTCCCGTTTGCTTGTCCATCAAATCCACATCGATGATATCATTAGCCGCCAGGGGCACACATACCACATCCTCGAGTGTATCCAAACTTTCAACCACATCCCAGCCAGTGGGTTTAACTGTCTTTTGTAAAGGATATTTGGCCACATGTTCGTATAGAAACAACATTTCCTCCTCGTACAGCATGACGGGACGACGGCGTAAGGACGACGACGTTGATCCACTATACGACGATAGTTTTGCAGGCGTCTCACATGTCGCTGATAGCGATAACGCAGCTCGGCCCACATGCTCAAGCATTTGGTGGTATCCTGAGTCAAACGGCTGGCAATGTTCTGCCACAGCTGCTCCTTGTAAGCATCGTCATGGAAACGTGAATGATTGCTATCATAAAGAGCACGCTGACGTCGCACCAAGGCTATCAGGCGACGTTCCAGAGCACATTTCTCCGGCTGCTGTTGGGCCTGGACTGCAAAAGGATTAAAAGAAATGTTAAGGGGGCGAAATTACATAGTCCTAAACTTACCTTCTAAAGGATCCAAAGTAATCATCAGTTCACTTGGCTCTGACAGCTCTACCACGTCCAGGTCCAGGTCCAGGGCAATTACCTCTGGTTTTTCGGTCTTTATCACCAAATCCTGGTCTGGAATTGCTTCATTTAGATCCTTAATTTGGTTTTTAGTCTGCTCCTTGGTTTCATCATGTTCCTCTGGAATTTGTATCAATTTTGGTTCCTTCAAAGTAACCTCTGGCTTTACCATCAATTCTGAGTTTGGTTCCTTTTCATCTTTTGGTGGCTTTTTCTGATCTTCTGTGTTTAAATCATTCTCCTGTGGAATTACTATCGATTCAGTCTCCTCTGGATCCTTTGACTTTATCTCTTTTTCCTCTGGAATAAGTATCAAATCGGTGTCCAGTTCATTCTCCTCTGGTATAAGTATTAAATCTGTGTCCAAATCATTCTCCTCTGGTATAAGTATCAAATCTGTGTCCAAATCATTCTCCTCTGGTATAAGTATTAAATCTGTGTCCAGTTCAGTCTCCACTGTCTTCGTGTTGGAGTTGTCTTTCAGTTTTTCCTCTGGGATTACACGCAAAACTGTTTTTTTCTCTGGAGCCTCCACTTGACCATTCTCCTCTACCACCTTAGGCTTCTCTATTACACTCTCCTCCATCTGAGGCTTCTCTATTACACTCTCCTCCATCTGAGGCTTCTCTATTACACTCTCCTCCATCTGAGGCTTCTCTATTACACTCTCCTCCATCTTAGGCTTCTCTATTACACTCTCCTCCATCTGAGGCTTCTCTATTACACTCTCCTCCATCTGAGGCTTCTCTATTACACTCTCCTCCACCATCTTAGGCTTCTCTATTACACTCTCCTCCACTTTAGGCTTCTCTTTTTCACTTTCCTCCACTTGAGGCTTCTCATTTACACTCTCCCCTGGTTCATCTTTTACCTTCTGATCATCTTTGATTTCTGTTTGCTCATCCAGGGGCAGTGTCTCATCAGCATCTGGCCCCGTCACCAGCTCCATTTCCTCGTTCTTTACAGGCTCGACTACCAGCGTCTCCAATACATTCTCAGCTGGCCTCGCTGTCTCTGCCCTCTCTTCTGGCCCACGACCTGGCCTCACTAGCTCCTCCATGCTAACAATAACAACAACAACTATTACCCACTAGACAATTTGTAGAGTTTACTTTGCACAAAAAAAAAATAGGTCCTCTTGGTTTGTTTGAGAGGAAAACAACGGCGTGATTAACTTTTGCCGCTTGCTTCTTGTGGTCCAATTTCTCGCTGGGTATGCTGAATGTATATGCTGGCGATGGCACACACCCACAAACACACACAAACACAAATCACTTTAATCGATAGCTCGATCGATGGTTTTTATATATGTGGGGGGGAACAGCATAGAATTGAATGGTTTATTTATTAAAGAAATGATTGAATTTAATTTAATTTTATATAAAATTGTGAGTTGTGAGCAAAATTGCCCATCGCTAGCAAAGAAGAGATAAAATTCTCGGTGTGACAAGTGTGGCAACGCTACAGTATTTAACAACTCTAGCTGAGTTGGTCATTTAGCTGTTTTCACGATAAATTGCTACCTTGCTTTTAGCTTTTTTTTAAAAGCGAAGCAGTAAAAGCCTAAATTTTAAGAAATAAACAGTCAAACTATAACTTTACAAGTTTCATTATTGTTCGTTCGGAGGCGGGTTAATACAATTCAATAGAAATCTTGGCACTTGCACAATTAATGGGTGTAGGCAGTTTTTATATATGCAGTTTTTTTTGGCGCCGAAAATCGCGCTCTCTCCGCTCACACAAAGTTGAGAGCGTAAAAATCTAAAAATAGAATACACTTGCTTGTGTGAGTAATGCTCGAGAATACGTGTGCACACTTACAGTCGTCGGCTGTCGCTGTATGCGTACAAAAACGCGGCTGGCTCTAGAGCAGTGGTGCCCAAACACAAACTATCAAGCTTTGCGATGGTGTGTGTAGCAGCGAAACACGAATTAAACGGCAAACTCTGCGGTGCGAACACGAAAAACGCATTATGTCAAATATGGGCTACAACCCAGCAAACAATTGAGCGATTATTTAATCGCCAATCGCCAAAATGAGTCTTTTGGGAGTCGCGGAGGGGATTATCGGAAGATTGAATCTTCTAGCAATCTTCCCCGCGACTCCCAGAAAATTGTATAGACGTCCACCGCAGAAAAGAGAGAGAAGATTGAATCGTGAATCGGGAGGTGATCGAAAAAGATTCAATGAAGCAGTAACGGGACCGCTTAACTTTCAGAGGCAAGCATCAAAGAGAACAATTTTACAATAACAGTTCCATACATTAAATTGAAAGCGCTTAAATAACAGAACTGCGCAACTTTCAGAGTGTCAAAAAGTGTAGTTTTACAAAAACAAATTACATTGCTTCTAAGCAAATGAGGGCAAAATCTTCTTGCAGAGCTGATTTCTCAGTAATAATTTGATTTGTCAACTGTGCGGTCGAGTGAAGGAGTTTTTTGACTTGATATATATTGGTTTGTGTGCACAAAACTTATATGTATAAATTTACGAATTTTATATACAAAATATGAAAATTTAAATAGTTGGGCGACTCTTCTGAAACTCTTCTGGGCGACTATATTGCGACACATTCAATTGAGTTAGTGGCGACCCTTTTGGGAGACTCTTTTGCGCATCTTCAAAAAGGCTCTCTTGCGACACTTCCAGAAGACTGATCCGCGACTCTTCTGGAAGTGTCGCTTAAGTGGCTCACTTTCTCCCAACAGAAGATCAGAATGCGATATCGCAGGCGATTATATTAAACTTCTGGGCGAGTCGCCTGCGACTCTTCGGCGATTAAAAATGTTTGCTGGGAAGCAAACAAATAAATGTGTGTGCGTGCTATTTATAGAGACACGTATTCTCTCTCTTTCTATGCGTGTGTCGGCTGCGACGCCGGCAGCATTTTGACTTCCTAGCACACGTGATAGGAAAATTACGTTTTGGGTACCACTGCTCTAGAGCGCTCTCTCTCTCAGGCTTCTGTACAAAATTTCAAGAGAGCAAAAGCCAGATTCAAAAGCCAGGGGGAAAAAATCGTGTGCAAAAAAATCGTATGGCGTTACTCATCTTCATATTCTTATGTCTTTGCTCATACATTTCTCTCCCTCTCCCACCATGGCAACGCCATTGACATAGCAGCTGCTCCTATTGTTGGCACTTGGGAGTTCGATTACAAAACGATAGAAAATCTAGCTTATTTAGCGGAAAAAGGCTAAAAGTTGTGACGAATGAACATTTACACACCTGATCATATTAATAGGTACCCACATCAACTCTGACTTTAAGGTAACAGAAACTTAACTTATTCATTGTTTCAAACATAAAATTTGTTCTCATTCTCATTGGTTCTTAAACTATATTACATAAAAGAGATCACTTTGTGTTTCAGATACGTTTTCAAAGTGATCATAATAATAGGTACTAGGGATGTCGAAATATCGATATCGAATACTTGTTGAATAAATTTTTGGTGTGTATTTTCTTAGTTTCGGCCACAAAAATGCGGTTTTTTCTGAAAGCATTCTCTTCGATATAACTAGTATTACTGATGCCACTAATATCCAAGAGAATGCCCTTAAGAAACCTTCCTTTTGTCCAAAACCAAAACAAAGAAAAGAAAAAAAAAAGTATTCATAAAAAATATCGTCAAAATGTATTCATTATCGATATTTCGACAACCCTAATAGGTACACTTCATGTGTTGGTAAGAAAAAAATTTTAATTTCCATTTTGTGTTCTTTTTATACCCTTGCAAAGGGTATTATAATTTTGCCCAGAAGTTTGCAACGCATAGAAATATTCATTTCCGACCCTATAAACTATATATATTCTTGATCAGGGTGACGAGCTGAGTCGATTGAGCTTTGTCCGTCCGTCTGTCCGTCTGTCTGTCAGTCTGTCTGCTACGCAAACTAGTCTCTCAGTTTTAAAGCTATCGAGCTGAAACTTTGCACAGAGTCTTCTTTTTACTGCACACTGCTAATATGTCGGAACCGACCGGATCGGATGACTATATCTTATAGCTGCTATAGGAACTATCGGTCGAAAAGTGGGTCTTTGTGAGAAAATTTGTTTTTTGTATTATACGCTTTTACTGATTTTGAATGTTAAAACGTGACTATATCTTTGTGTCTCACTTAAGCAATTATTGATATTATGCGCTTTTACAAAGATTTCGAAGTTTTGGTTAAAATCGGATGACTATATTCTATAGCTGTCATAGGAACTATCGGTGGAAAAGTGGGTTTTATTTAGAAAAATAGTTTGTTTTAATGCTGGCGTTCTTAAACTCTGATGTATTAAAACATTTGCAAGGGTATAAAAACTTCGGCAAAGACGAAGTAAGCTTGGCCTTCTCGTTTTAGGTAAATTAGAATTTCCTAACTTAGTATCCAGTGTATCCACCTCTATTTTTGGCCACTACTGCTATTCTTTTTGGCATACTTTTAATAAGAGCCTGGCAGGTCTCTACTGGTGTCTCATACCACAGCTTGGCCACTTCATTTCATTTTCCTCAGCATACGGTACCATAACTGTTTCCAATATGGATTTGTACTCTTCAGCATTCATTTTGTTCGTAGTCTGATAAATTGGACCTACGCCGTACCAGGAGAAGCAACCCCATACCATTAAATTGCCACCTCCATGTTTGACTGTTATTATTGTAAACCGTGGATGGAATTCCTTTCCATTAGAGCGTCGAACATTCCTTTCACAGTCATTCCCAAACAAATTAGTCTTGGTTTCATCGCTCCAGTGCTCCGGTGCATCCTACCCAGTCTTTGTGGTCCCTTGCAAAAGTTTGCCTCATGGTGATATTTCTTTTGCGCATAAGTGGGACTTTTCTGGCAATTCTTCCTGGTAGGTTGGCATCTTGTAGTCGTCTTCGGATAGTTGGAGCACTAACTGAATTCCCAATTTCGGCTGCAATAGCCTTCGATGACTTAAATGGGTCCTTTTTGCTCAAAGATACTATGTAGTGGTCAAGGGTTTCTGTTGTTTGGCTTCCTGTCTTGGTTTTCTTTCTAATGCATTTTTAGCTAAATTATTGGCTCGTAAAGATTTGCCTTCTTTTTCAGACTAAGAACCAATCGAGCTTCTTCTTTAGTACAATGAGAATTTCGACCCATTTTTTCTAAAAAAAATAATTATTTAATTCTCTGTATTGACAGGAGCTATACTTAATTTACCTTTAGTTACCAAAAGATCACTGATTACAAAATTATTCACTTGATACTGGTGAGAAACGGAGACTGTACCTATTATTATGATCAGGCGAAATGTGTGGTGGACTCGCAATTTATAGAAAAGCTTTGATATACGGGGCAGCCCCTCTTTCAACTCTTTGTCACAGTGTGGCCAGACATTGACAACAACAAAAACCAAAAATTAAAAAAGTTGTCAACACGAAAAGTACGAAAAAACCATCTATAATTAAAAATTCCGGTGTGTACCTATTAATATGATCAGGTGTGTAAAACCAATAAATCTAAATTAGTCACGGTTAAGAAAGTGTTCAGTCACTGTTTAGCCACTAATCCCCTCTTTCCACCTATTCCATCCCTCTTTCACTCCTCTTTCACTGCGTCACGTGACGCTGAAATCAAATTTCACTTAAATAATAAAATTAAAGATGTTTCACATCCAAAAATAGAGAACTAACAGGAAGTAGAAATACCAACTATGAGATCACTTTCTGCTGTGTTCTTTCATTATTTCAGGAAGTCTTGTTTATTGTGCTGCCCCATAGATAAATGAAGATGTTTCACCCACCCAGATCCCAACCAGATCACTGCAAGAACCTACCCAGATCCCTCCCAGAACTCACTCAGATTTCACCCAGATCCCACTAAGATCGCTCCGAGATACCACCTAAATTCCACTTAAATATCTCCCAGATCCCACCCAAATCTTTCCTAGATACCACACAGATCCCTCACAGAATCCAACTAGATTCCACCCAGATCTTCCCAGAACCCACCTAGTTCCCCCTCTTTCCCTCTTCAGCATCTTTCATCTCTTTCCTAACCTCTGACTATCCTCTTGTGTAGGTGCGTGCCTGCTGGAAAAAGCAACAACACAAAGTATGAATAACGTCAGCGTCACGTGACGCTGAAATCACATTTTACTCCTACCAAAATCTTCCGGACCGAAAGTTAAGATGTTTGTAGCTGCCTTCGAATCGGCTTTTCTCAACAAAGTAGTGCTGAATGAGCGCTCCTCTCTACGTACACACACACGCAAATATAGCTTGTGTGTTTTGACGACGCCTGGTTCCTACAGAAAGGATAAAACAGGTTATCTACAGAAGAAATGGCAAGATCGGTAGCAAAGTTCAACCAAAGAACGATGGACGCACAAGCTTATCCCTAGAACGGGGCCCTGGCTAAACAGAGGAAATGGACAGGTTACGTACTACTTAACACAGGTGCTTGAAATCCTATTTTGTTAGGTTCAGGCAAACTATCGACCCGTACTGCACAGACTGTTATGGGCAGTGGGTCATTCAAGACGCAGAACATGTCTTCTTTGAGTGTCCATCGTTCGCTTATGAACGAACCGATTTAAGTGTACGGGTGGGGAGGACACTAGCCGTGGGCAATCTGGTGAATATTATGCTTTTTTTTTTTTTTTTTTTTCTTTTTTTTTCTATTTTTACTCAGTAAAGATCATAATATCGAAATAGAACAAAATTGAACCGTTAACCGAAATAAACCGTTTCAAATCGCGTACCGGAACCGGAACCGGAATCGAAACAAATTTTTTGTTGGGAACCGAAAACCGTTTACCGTTATTATTGGAACCGATATAACCGGAACGAAACCGAAACGTTGGTACCGGTACAGTTTCGGTTTTTTACCTTTGCTGAGCGCATCGCAGTTTTAGTTAGACGTTTGTAATGCAAAAAAACAATCATAACACGTCCCTTAAAAATGACACTTGCAAGAAAATCTCGCATATTCTAAAGGGCGCTTAACTTACTATGATTAATTTGTTTTTGGCAGCAAACTAAAATATGTGCATACATATGGCTTAAAAATTACTAAGAAAACGCAGAATCCAAGGAGTACTTCAAAGGAGAAGGTTAAAGAGAGTCTTACCCAAGGAACTCAACTCACCGCGACTCTAGCAAAACACCATCTACACCAAATTTCCACATTTTCTCATTAAATCTTACATTAAAACACTTATACATTATCGATAGGACTAAAGACACTGCCAAGTACTCTTAAACCTAACACTTCGCACTAGTATAAGCGGCCAAAAATGGTAGCAAAAGGCTAGTTAATAAATGATACGAAATAGAAAAAAACAATCCTTTTTTATGTGGCATATTTTTGGACCCTAGGTATAACGTAACGCTAAGTACTGAGCAAAAAATACTTGTATCGATCTTTTACTAAATATTTCTAAAAAATTTCGTCGTTTGCTGATCAATCACTCCTTAATGACGAATGCAGTTCAAATTATGGTTCATCTAATTGCGCCGACGAAGTTGAGGCATATGTTATTTTGCAGGAAAAGATTCTTGGTAATTATAATACATCAATTGTGTCAACAAATAAGCTACTGGACTACTAACCACTAACACTTTTCTCGCACTTAAACGTGTTCGAAACCATGAAAACATTCTTTACTGGTGGTCAGAATCCTCCACAAAGTTCCCACAATTGTATGAGATTTCAAAAGTTGTTTTTTTTTTGTTCCATCTACGCAGCTTAGCGAGAAGCGCCTATTCTCTGGCGTCAAATTTATAATGAATCCGCTAAGAAGTTTCATGGACTCAACCACATTGACTGCAATTATGTTACTAGGAGCAAATCACAAGAATTCTATATAGTGGACGTATCAAATTCGAAAACGTATAATACATAATATAATATTTATGAGCATATAATGCAATTATTAGATCATACATGTTTACTACGTAAAGAAATACGAAATATGAAGTCTATATAGTTTTACTTTAAATGTAAAACCATTAATTTTTTGTTGAATTTTGATTCGTTTTATTAAACGGGAATAAAATTATTTAGATTTATCTCAGAAGTTAATTTTTTCAGTATTAATAATAAGTATTACTTATATCGGTACGTACCGGTATACCGAAACAAAAAACCGGGTACCGTATCGAAACCGAAAACCGAAATTAAATGAAAACCGAAATAGAACCTTTAACCGAAACATTCATTTCGGGACGTACCGGTACCGGAACCGGAACCGAAATTCGTAAAATAAATTAAAAAAAGCTACAATTTCAGTCTGTGTTTTATAATTTTTGATTTTCGAAATAGCTAGAAAATGGTAAAAAGTAATAACGACCTTACAAAATAGCCAGGGGGTGTGGGGGGGGAAAATAGCTAAATTGGCAACACTATTTGTGAGGTGGCAGGCAAAAAATGTGCGCCCACATCTAGTTTTTTTTCACATTTATACGATGAATATCGATATATTAATAAAATATTTTGTTCACAAAAACAGCTGTCACAGGAAATGGAGGTAATGGAAGGTTAATTAATTTTAATATTGCTTTAATAAATAAGTTAAAGTACAAAAATTCTGAGTAAAATGGAATCTAATTTCATTTTGCTGCGCCAGCGACGGGGATTGGTCGTTTTTTACAAACAGTGACCAAAGAATATAATTTCCTCTTCACTACCACTAGGCATATCGATAGTTGTCATATCGATAGAGGTGTGAATCATTGCTTGCATATCTAACAGCTGTCGATAGATGTTAAGCACCGTAACAGGAAATTAAAAACCTTGCATAAAGCCAACAAAAAAGGCTAAAAATTGTTCGCTAGTGCACACAAGTTTATACTCAAGTAAAGTGGCAACCCCATTATGAAACCGTCCATCTCTAATTGAAATGCCCCTCCCTAACATTTTAGCCTTTTATAGCCAGAATTTTGCCAGCACTGACAACATGTGGTCCGCCTTGGGCGCCATACAAGGATATTAGTCATTGTGTATAATCAGCTCATTGTGGAAGCACGCGGCAAAGCCAAAATTTGGGATTTCATTACCCTGACGCTCATTTCTAGCTTTTTTTTTACAACACACTTTGTCCCTAACGCATTAGTGTGACCATGCTGGACTATTTACGTCAGAGCAAAGACACTAACTACAATAGATGGCTCAAGTCATATCAGTTTCACTTTCATAACGCACATTTTTAGCAAAAATCTTTAGATTCATGAATTAAACTAATTCACTGCCAACAGCCATGTGGACCAGAGCACTGAATCACCTGCCTTGGGGTCTAGGACAACGGGCGTCTGGCCTGCTTTGCCGGCATATAAGCAGCTGCTCCGTTTTGCCGGCCAAAATCTTTGTGGACCGGGAGAATCAGTATGCTCACAGCATTCTAGAGCACTCGCAAAAGCCGTATCAGATATTGCGTGACACCTACCCACTTACCAGTGGAGCTCCAGCCACTCAAGGTTTTCTGGCAATGCCAAAGACACCCCCCAGTGCCTCCTCACTTCATAAGGATTTTGTAGATTTGGTTCAACATTGCCGGGACACCCAGACCCAGCTGAGCGAGCCACAATTTGATGAATTCATACGCATCTTCTGCGAGCAAATGCATCATCTGACGGATGAACAACTTCTAAGCACGTTAAGTGCTTTGAGGGATCTGCCCACACCCGCCTCGCCCAAGTCGCGCAATTTTATGGAACTATGGAATACCCTGGACATTGAGTGCTGTCGCCGCCTGGAACATTGGCCCACCAATCAGTTGCTGGTCGTGAGCGATGCCTGGTATCAGCTGGGTCTGGCCCGCATTGGAGAGTTTGTGTGGCTGGCCTTGAGAAGGCTGGGACGCAAGGTGCGCAAGCTGCCACCCGAGCAGCTGGTCCAGTGCATGTTTCTGTGCAATCTGATGAGGCGTGCGGTCTTTGAGATGTTTGACTTTGAGTTGAATTTGGCACGCTGTGTAAATGAGATGACCCTACAGGAGTTGGGTGTCATGGCCATGGGTTTCTTTAAGACACAAACCCCAATCAGGAATCCGGAATTAATGCAGCAACTGTTTGAGCGGCTTACCAAAGAACTGGACACCGTGGAGGACATAATTTTGGTGGCCCTGCTGAAGGTGTTGCGCTATAGCAGCAAGTTGCCTCAAGTCCCCGCCCTGCAGCAGTTACTGCGGGCTCTGGAGGCACAGGTGCCACGTGTCTCT
Organism: Lordiphosa stackelbergi; assembly: GCA_018904235.1. Lineage (NCBI taxonomy): Eukaryota > Metazoa > Arthropoda > Insecta > Diptera > Drosophilidae > Lordiphosa > Lordiphosa stackelbergi. Next base: position 86,509 of record JAEIFU010000291.1, on the reverse strand, counting down.
CTGCTGACCTGCCTGCACATGGCTCTCTTGGGCTGTGATCTGCAGACTTGTGATGATCAGCTGGTGGAAAGCATACTTCTACGCTTCGAGCGGGAATTAAAGCAGGCACGTCTCAAGGATCTGGAGCGTATATGTCTGGTCATGGCTTTGTTCAATCTGGATAGCCAGTCAAAGGTGGAACAACGTTTGGCTCAACGTTTACCTTTGATTTTACGCGAAAGACAGGAAGAGATTCTACGCTATCCACGCTGTTACACCAATTGCCTGCAATTCTTGAGCATGCGTGGCATTTTGGATGCCGAACTCTTGGCGGTGGCCCTGGAGCCGCGTTTTGTGCGTCTGGCCTACAGCTCGGGTCTGCCGGGACGGGAGTATTTCCATTTGGATGCCTTGGCTCAGCTCATGGGTGAGGCCTATGAGGGTTGTCGTCTCACCGAGAGGCAGCGCCAACAAATGGGCAAACTCTATACGCAATATATACCCTCAGCTGATGGACGTTTCAAATTGAATAGCACTGATCGTATTCTAGTGGAGATTAAGGAATCGCTGACTCCGCTCTTTCGTGGCTTGAGCTTTAAACATTTGCTACCCCAATATGAACGCTGTGATCTGGTCATTTGCTATGATCGCAGGCAGCAACGGGCTTTGGCCATAGATTCGCATCTTTGTCCAGAGGATTACAGTGGGGTTCTGCTTACCCGTAGACATCTGCTGGGTGAAAGAGCTCTGGATACGGAAGTGGACACGGTGGTCATTGCGATAGCCGGTTGGAATAATGTGATACGTGAGAAGCAACGCTTTACGGGACAGTTTGCCATGAAGCTTAAGCAGCTACAGCAGTTGGGCCATAAGCCGGTGGTGGTAAGTTAAGTTATCTAAGAGGGATGGGCAGCACTGAGACAGTTTAATTAGATATCAGCCTGATCTGGTTAAATACCAATAAGGTTTTTTCGTTGCTCTTTTGGCTGAGCCTGATCTGGTGTTCCACTCAAGTATGACAAGAGAGTTTCTAGATAATTGTAAGCTTCCTCCTATGCTCAGAAATTCCCTGGTGTGGGCAGTTTTATCTTTCAATTTGTGTTTCGTAGGTTTCTATATAGATCAGAAAGGTATTTTGTCGCTCTTTTTGTCCAACCCGGCCTATTCTTATATTGAGGCTGCAATTGGTCCTGAACTGAACCCCTTAGAACCGCTTCGGTTGGGGTTTTTTGGCTCCAACGATCCGGACCATGAACCGAACCCCTAATATGTTTGACTCCTCGAACCTAAACCCGATCCATACTACTTTTTCGAAAAATTAGGTTCGGTTCAACAAATTAAGTAGTTTTTCCAACGAAACGTGCAGAAAAATATAGAAATTCCTTGTAATCTCTAATTCAGATTTGTACTAAAACTATCCATAAAGCAGCGAATACGGTTCAAGCAGGAGAACGACAACTACAGAGCAGAAAAGGAATGCAATTGTTAAGAATATAATGTTGATGAAAGTTTGGCCATTCAATAACAACTTACAAAGAGCGATCCGACTGAGCGCTCGCACATTAACAGTCAGCAGATGAGCAAAAAAAATAAAGGCTCAGCGTAAACGCTCTTTTCAAACGAACGCCTCATTCACACACACACGCATACAAATGCAAATGACTTTTATTTTCTTCGCTCGAGTTACAAACGGTCTGCGAATGAGCAGAGCAAAAAGGCAACAATAAAATTGTTTGTTCTCTGAGCGCAGACCAATATAGTCAAGAGACGAGGTGAACGGTTCATCTCTGACTCTTTGCTCAAAGGGTCTGTATTTAACAGTTATTTTTGGACAACGAAAAACAGTCAACAGTTATTTGCGAGCTCTGCTTGGTAGGTAGGCTCGGCTAACAATATGAATGTATTCGACAAACTACAGGGTGGTCCGTCTAGTGTTTGGAATTTGAACTATTCATAACTTGACTTTAAAAACGTCAAATGTCAGTCGGAAAGCGACTAATATCACAGTGTTACAGCAAAGAAATACTTTCGAAATGACCTAGCACACTGTGTAGAACAGGTCGAGTACAGCATTTCCTCATACTTGGTTTTTTCCTAACACCCTCAAAATCTAAAGTTATGGCCCAAAACCCGCTTTTTGCTATTTTACTTCAAATGAATAGATATAACTCGCGAATGAACCGTCCGATTGTTCATAGCTTTATCAATTCCAATAGCGACGAGAGGAATCTAAAACAATTTAATCAATGGTTTGACTAATTTAACGCGATAGCTGAGAAATGCGGCTTACAGATCTAGCATTTTTAACTTTTTTTGAGAAATTTGTACTTTGGCCATCACTGGTTTAACTATTTTACTCTATGCAATTTTTTCTTAAATTTTATTATAAAAGCCCATTTAATTCTCCGCTGAACGGTTGTTGGCCAAGTGAATTTGGATACCGTTTGTCGAAGTTATGCGCGTATTTCTGAGTACACATCGACAATCTAGTATTTTTTTTCAGTATGCTAACATATTTATGTTTGCTTTAAAATAAGTGCCCCTTAAAGTAAACTCAGTTTTGATTGGCGCCAGATTCAAATAATTTTTTTAAATACTTAAAATTCAAATATATAAAAACTTTCATGTTTCACAATTTTTGTGCAAATATTAACGGTCGCAGAATACTGTTATCTAGCATAAAGATAACGTGAACTCTAGTAAGAATTTAAGTGGCTATTATTATTTGTTAATGAACTGAAAATCGCTTATACAAAGGAGCAGCGCTCAGCAAGAACCGCGCAAAGGCAGGCACGGTTAAGACTTTTGAAAAGCTGATTGCTCTCATGGCGCAAGCCTTGGCCATCGGCGTGAATAGCGTGTCGTGGGAATATCTGGTCAAATGCAGAGAATTTAACTGGGGGTTGTACCAAAGACATTGGAATATGAAAATGAGTAACGCCATACGATTTTTTTGCACACGATTTTTCGGGGCTGGCTTTTCAACTAGCTTTTGGCTCTCTTGAAATTTTTTCGAAAGAAAGTGAGAGAGCGCACTACAGCCAGCAGCTTTTTTGTACGCATACAGCGACAGCCGACGATTGACGTATTCTCAAGCATTACTCACACAAGCAAGTGCATTCTACTTTTAAATTTTTACGCTCTCAACTTTGTGTGAGCGGAGAGAGCGCGATTTTCGTCGACACTAAAAAAAAAGCTGCATAGTCCAAAACCAATATATGGCCGTTCGGCATCTTAGAGATTATATTGGTCTTTGGTTCTGCACCCATGGGCATAATTATTTTGACCAAATATAATTCATAAATAAACCATAATATCTTTTAAACAAAAAATCCTAAAATGTTTAAATTTATATCGGATACTGGTATAAAAGTAAGCTTTCAATAACACATAAGTAGTTCACAACGGGCTGCTTAGGTTAGAAAAAAACGAGAAAGGCAAAGCTAACTTCGTCTGTACCGAAGTTTTGATACTCTTGAAATAGCTTGTCTCAACGGTTAGCGACTTCGACCAAACTTCGCAGTTCTGCTTAAAAACATTACATATTACCCTTGACCGTGTTTGAGAGCAATAATATTGAGAACAAAACAGTTTTCCTAAAAAAACCCATTTTCCGAACGAACATTTGTATGGCAGCTACAAGAAGTAATCATCCGATCCGGTCGGTTCCGACATATTAGCAGCGTGCAGTAAAAAGAAGACTCTGTGCAAAGTTTCAGCTCGATAGCTCCAAAACTGAGGGACTAGTTCGCGTAGAAACAGACAGACGGACAGACGGCCGGTTTAAGCTTAATCGACTCAGCTCGTCATGCTGATCAAGAATATATATACAGGGTTGCCCATATTCGACGGACCCATTTTTTTTTTTTTAAAATCAAAGAAATAAATAAAAATTTGGCGGTTGGCAATCTTAATCATTTAATTTGTTCCAAGTAGATTTGTTTACATCAATTTTTGAATATGATATCTCTCAAATGGCCGCCTCTGGCGTTGATGGCGTATTGTGCCCTTTTTTGCAGCATTTTCCATCGATTTCGCCAACATTTCGGCCGGAATAGCGGCTATTTCTTCACGAATGTTGTCCTTGAGCTCTTCTACGGTCCTTGGCTTGTTAACGTAAACCTTTGACTTCAAATATCCCCACAAGAAGAAGTCAGGCGGCGTCAAATCGGGCGAACGCGGTGGCCAGTCCAAATCACCACTTTTCGACATCAAACGGCCCGGAAACATTTTCTTCAGAAAATCGATTGTTATGCGACTTGTGTGCGGTGGAGCGCCGTCTTGATGAAACCAGAACTGCCTCATACGCTTTCGACGAATAATTGGCATCACAAAATTGGTCATCATGTCGCGATAACGCTCCTGGTTGATGGTAACAGCATGGCCATTTTCATTTTGGAAGAAAAACGGCCCAATGACCGTTTTCGCACTAACGCCGCACCAAACTGTGACTTTTTCGTCATGAAGAGGCACTTCTTGAATCTCCTGAGGATTTTCAGTGGCGTAAATACGGCAATTTTGCTTATTTACGGTCCCATTCAATGAGAAATGGGCTTCATCGGACATGATAATTTTGTTCCAAAATTGCTCGTCATCTTCGGCCATTTCGATGACTCTTTGGGCCCATTCCAATCGACGAGGCTTGTCCGCAGGCAACAATCTTTGCGTCAATTGAATTTTGTACGGGAACAAATGCAAATCAACGCGAATAATCCGTTGTAAAGTGGACCGAGCCATGCCCAACTGCTGAGAACGGCGTTTTCGGGATGTTCTTGGGGACCTCTCAACACTGGCTCGTACGGCAGCGATATTCTCGGCCGATCGCCTTGGTCGACTTTTATTTGGCCTCTTCGGATTAGAAAGTGCCTCACCAGTCGAAAATTTTTCGTATAAACGCTTAATGGTGTTCTTAGAAGGCGCACTTTTCACATTTTTTAATTTTTTAAAAGCACGTTGAGTTTTCACAATTGACTTGTTCTGTTGAATGTAAATTTCAACTATTTCAGAGCGCTCGCGTGGCGTGTATTGTTCCATGGTAAAAATCTGCTTGGACTGACGCTTCAAACGCGGTATGTCATTAAGCGATCTGACATCTCTGTCAAAAGTTATGGCGTTGCCAGATGGGTTTGCCTAAAAAAAGGGAAACCAAGAAACTACCTTTTGGCCAAAAATGAGCTCCATCGCTGAACACAATTTTTCGGTAATTTTATTTATTTATTTATGTAGAGCTAACAATATAATATAAAATTACAGGCTAGCTAAGAGTTACGGAGCAATGGCGACTGGGGCCTTCAGCTCTGGATTATATATGTACAAGGTGTGTAAAGGGATAGTGTGCTTAATTTATAAATTATTATTGAATAGTGGTTTTTATTTACATTGGTGAGTGATAATTTTATATAGAGTTGTATAGGTTTGTAGTCTTCAGATAATTTAAGATAGTATAAGTGTTTGAGGGTGTGGGATTGGAAAGGAGTTGTAGTGGGTTCTTGTTGCCGAGTATTCTTTGTCTGTGCATGTCGTGCGAGGTGCAAGAGTTGAGTATATGTTCTACTGAAATTGGGTTATTGCAGAGTGTACATGTATTGGGGCTTTTGTCGATGTAGTGTGAGTGTGTAATTTTTGTGTGTCCAAGTCTGAGGCGTGTTATTTTAATTTGGTCCATTCGGAAGAGATTTTGTTGATTGCTTTTAAATAGGTTGTAGGTATTTAGTTTGTTTGGATTTATGTTTTTAAAACCAGTTGGAAGTCTCGTTTAAGTTGGATTGAATTTTGGTTAAGTGTGAGTTTTTTATGTATTTTTTAATGTCTTGTATGCTTATGTTTTCTCTTATGGTGAGGGGTTGATTTGCTGTGTTTTTTGCCGTAGCATCAGCTAACTCGTTTCCTTTTATGCCTGTATGTCCAGGTACCCACAGGAGTTTGAATTTCGGGAAAGATTTCGTAAGAATATGTCGTGCTAGGGATGTATAATGTTCGGTGTTGTTGATGTTGTTTATTGCGTCTATAGCGGAGAGTGAATCTGAGCAGATGCAATACTTCCCTCTTTTGTTTTTTAGAATTTGCAAGGCTTCGACGATTGCGTTGATTTCGGAGGAGAATACAGAGGAGTAGTGGGGTAGAAGGCATGACTTTAAGAGTTCTTGTTCGGTTGTAATGGCGAGGGTTGTAATTCCGTTGGATTGTAATCCGTCTGTATATATGAAGTTTAGGTTTAAGTTTTCGGCCAACTTTCCAACAGCCAATTCACCAAAAATAGGTCGTTCGGCTTCAATTCTTGCACCAGCTGTATTTTAAAAGGCTTCACATCTAAATCCTTCCGCAAAATTTTCCACGTTGTTGAGTAACAGAGGCCCAATTGCTGCGAACGGCGACGAATCGATAATTGATGGTCATCATTAACACTGGCCGAATCAGCTGCTATATTTTCTTCACTTTACACTCTACGTAAGCGTGTTGGTGGTTTAATGTCCAACAATGTTAATTTGGTGCGAAATTTTGTCACAATAGCCCGAATAGCCGCTTCAGTGTGTCGATAAAATGGACCATAAAATGGTCGGAAATGATTCCTTCTGCCTGTTACATACATTTGCACGACTTTAGTATACCCTTTTTACTCTACGAGTAACGGTTACAAAAAAAATATATTGTTCCTCCCTTAAAGAATGCATTGGGTTTTGTTGAACATTTTTATTGAAAATCTGTACAAATTACTTGCCAGCAGTACTGTTTCAGGTCATAACTTGGGGCAGCAGAAAATTTGATTAAATCTAAAAAAAATCGTACAATTCTTTGGGATAGTTTTTATTTTATAAAGAAATATCAATTTACGAAAATATTCAAGAGAGCCAAAACAAAATTATAGCTTTACAACAAATCATGTGAAAAAGGGTCAAAAACTTACTTTTTGCAACTTAAACCCATTTTACGCCGCTGTTCGACTTGTTGAACAGCAAAATTGCCTATTTTAACAAAATTTTTACTGGGATCTTGTAAAGCCAATTGTTTAGGTAATTACACTATACTATAATAAGCTCCAGGTACGGGTTGAAAAAAACCCTACATGAAGACTCATATTCTACACACTAAACAACACATAACTCTTAATTTTTTATCCAAAAGTCAAGAATTATTTTAAGTAAAGGTCGCAAATAATCCGTAATAAGAAACCCCGAGAAAAAAGTAGAACTAGGAGACCTTAGCACTTCTGCAAAAGTGTTTGTTCGAGTAATCGAACAACGGCGCGCTATTTGGTGTTTTCGATGTACATTTGTCTTGTGATGAGCAAAAAAATATCGGTAAAATGTACATGAACAACAATCCTATTTAATTTGCATATAAGTGCTGGTGCTTGGCGGCTTTCACCGGATTCGTCTTTCGTATGATATCTTGCTGCCGATACCTACGATAAAACAATGGTTTTGGAGCCTCTATCCATTACATGGAAAGCCATTAAGAATTCCAGGCCCGCATCAACTATATTTTGATAATTTTTTTTCATCGCACTATTTGAAGTGTTTGTTGGCTGAAAGGTCTAAATGCGCCTAAGGAACTGTGCTTACCAATTAGGTTGGCACACCTGCTCCAAAGTTGAGGACTGCAAGAGAATCGCCTCAAGGTAACAAAATTTAACGTTCATATTGCAAAAGTGTAGAAGAAGAAGTGGTGGCCTCTTTGGTTAGCTGTCCTAGAATCTTCAATAGTGAATGCGTGGAAACTGAATAGCCATATAAGATTTCGAGTGGAGTTGGCCAACAATTTATTGTGGGCCCTGTATGACAGGGAAAACTTGGCTCATGAAGAAACCGAACCAAACAATACTTTCACCACCTTGCTTTTGGTCAAGACAAAATTGTCAATCAGCCCGAGACTAACAATGCCAGGCTATGTAAAACCTGCCATAAGCCTACACAACGGATGTGTAAAAAATATCAGGTACTCTTGCACCTGGATACCTGCTTCTCCGCCTTCCATAAGTGGGAATCAACTATACTATATAATAATATCTCAAATAAATAATTAGTAGTATTCTATAAAAAATAAATATAAATAAGAAAACTTACATCTTTTGGCAACATACATACTAGTACATTTGGTGTATGGTAACTGAATTTATACATGTTATCTAAATCGTGCTCTACCGCCGTTGTTCGACTAGTCGAACAGTCTAACCTGGCGAAACAATCAAAGGTAGAATTTTTTGACTTCAGATTTATGTTTACTGAGTCCTAATTACTCAAGAAAACTTACTTTCGCCTCTAAACAAAATACTCCGTCCGTAAGCTCGAATTGCTAAAAATCTTTATGTGATGCAGTGGCGTAGCGTTTGGTTATGCAGCCCGGGGCGACTTAAACTTTTTTCTATAATTAAAATTAAGTTTTTCTAATTCTTTGCATCAAAAACTTCTCTGTAACATAAAACATAAAGGGATGTACGCATGATTTTGATTAGGGATGACAAAGACCTAAATTGTTCGAGGGGTATTATTTTGCTAAAGTTGCCATCATCGTTAAGTATTATTACAAAAAATTCTTTACCTGTGGGATATATAAGAAGGATGCGCCGCCGTCGAAAATTTGGTTCACTTTTTTGCTCATAACTTGAGAACCGTTCAGCCGACTTTATCGTTTCGTTTTCATTTTGCAAATTACTAACTATCTCTAAAAGGTAACGAATCGTCAATCTTTAAAACTCGAATAGATATAACCGTTTTTCCAAATATGCGGGGCGGCGGGGGGGCGTGGCCAAAATTTGAAACAAACTTGATCTGCGTGCGATAAAAGAAGCATTTGTCCCATACATGTCTAACCTCTATCTCTTACCATCTCTGAGATCTAGATGTTCATACAGACGGACGGACGGACGGAAGGACGGACAGACGGAAATGGCTAAATCGACTCGGCTGTTGATGCTGATCAAGAATATATATACTTTATATGGTCGGAAATGATTCCTTCTGCCTGTTACATACATTTGCACGACTTTAGTATACCCTTTTTACTCAACGAGTAACGGGTATAAAAACAGCACAAGTTGAGATGTGTTAGACAATTTTGAGTACACTGACATGGAAAAACAACACAATTATTGATGTGATTGTCTGTATTACAAAAAAAAATATGGAAAAACAACACTACAGCATTTTTGGCCTGTAATTACAAAAATAAAAACTTCAAAAAGATTTATATAAAAGTTAAAGTTAATAATTGCTCACCTGAAAAGTAGTGCTCTGAGAAAAACAGATTATCATGTTATGTGCTCCATATAAACTTTTCTTTGGTATTTTGACCCACTTCGCGGACAATTTTTCCAAATTTTCTTCCTTAGTGCGCCCCTGCTTAACTAAATGAAGGTCTATGCCAAATCTTACATCTGCGAGATAAGCAGTTTAGTCTTTGGGTTGATAATAAGTCAGTGTCAATCATATGGGCCTACAGATTTATAATATGGGCATTTCCACAGTAGCGAACGCGACGTTCGTCGGAAAAATATAGAAGACAACAAGAATTTTGGATTTTGTTTCTATATTTTGTTAGAATTTTGGCAGCAGTATATTTAGTGCAAAAGGTAGGTTTAGTCGATTTTACGATTAAAATATACCTTAAAAAAATCATGAGATTTATGACGCGACAAAAATGGAAGTCGTTTTCGACTGCATCTGAAAAAATTCATAAATCTGCGAAAGTTAAGTAAAAATGTTGAAGCAGTTAAGTCTTCAATAAAGTGGAAGAATGCAGCTTTTTATTGAGTGCAATCATATTCAATTATTTACATTAGTTTTGTTTTTATAATCTTTAATATTATGAAGAACGCGACATCTAAAAAAAGCTAACAGTGAAATGGACATATCTTCAGTATTCAGGCCAATTTTCTTATAGTAAAGAATCAGAGACGCTGTACATACATTTTAGTATTTATTTTGATTTTTGTTTTCAATGTTATGATAAGAAAATTTTTTTTTTAATCTCGGTGGACCTTTCTGTGGAAATGCCCATATACCATTGAGAGAGCTTGTAATTTTGAAATTAAGCAAACATGTTTCACTCTATAATAAAATATTAATAATTTTTATCACCATTAATTCTCCGACTGACGACTTGATACTCATAGCCGCATTACTTATTTAAAACTCAACGTCTCTGTTCATAGATTTTTAATTAAGTATTATTATTATATTGTGCTAAGAGGAATATATAATACATATAAATCTGGATCAAACCTAGAAGGATTTTTCTACTTTAACATATAAACTACATGACTTAATGTTCTTCTCTCTTATATAATGTGTACACATTTTCTAGTTCAGCTTCAAGTCATATAAAATAGTTTCGTCCGGACATCATTATACATAATCATCTTTTTGTGTATGTTTTTTGATTAGTTACGCACGGTCATCCGTACAATCAAAAATCCGGTAACCGCCCACTTTCTTTTACGACCTCCCCACCCTCACAAACTGGGGCTGGACAATTGCCAAATGATTTGATTGCTGTACTTAGTTTGTTCGGGGGATGATTGTCTTGGGCTGGTGGGGGATGAGAAGCAAATCTTAGAAAATATATAAACAACGCACAAAATTCCTTACCTAACAGCAAGACCAATCACGATTCTGACGACGTGGTTGAGCAGCATTGAGACGTATACCGGGGGTTTTAGGCTTTTGTTCCTTTTTTTCCTTCGCATCCCCATCCCCATTTGAAATAGTAGGAGCTATGATACGACTGTAGATATTCGCAGCCATCATGATAAACAGATCATCCACATTAATACCACTTTTAGCCGAGGCCTCCATAAACGGTACACCCAAATGACTGGCATACATGGCAGCTGCCTGTTGGTCCACCTGACGGTCATCATAATTATCACACTTAGTGCCCACCAGCATAATGTTGACACTTTCGTTTGCATGACGTGCGATCTCTTTCATCCAGATCTCAGTGTGCAGATAGGAATCGCGTTTTGTAATATCATACACTAGTATTATGCCATCGGCACCACGATAGTATGAGGCCATGACGGAACGGAAGCGCTCCTCACCAGCCGTATCCCACAGTTGTAGCCTCACCCTACAGCCGGACACCTCAACAGTGCGCATCTTAAAGTCAAGGCCCAGCGAACAGGCATATTGACCGTTAAAGCGATTGTTGGTGAAGCGTAGCAAGAGGCACGTTTTACCGACACCCGAATCGCCCAGCATGAGTATTTTAAACATATATTTGTGGTCAGACATGTTGAGACTGAGATATACGAGATATACGTAGTTGATATGTAAGTGAGCGTTTGACTTATGGGGTATGGGCTACAGGATTGAAATTAGTTTCATAGCGAAACGAATTACTTGATGAAGTAAAATGTGTAAATACCAGAGATTAAAACCGAAACGAAAAACGGTTTGGGTTACTGTTTTGGTCGATCGCTGTTTTCCGGCTACGGTTATTTTACGGTTGTGGGATATGGGTTACGGTTATCAGCCTTACGGCTATGGGTTACGGTTATTGGTTTAAAACAGTGGTGCGCAAAATGCCAAAAGTTTATCCTATGGGATAGGAACTCATAATTCTGCCGGCGTCGCAGCCGTGACACGCTCTTCGTTTTCGGTTTTTTCTTCTCTCACGAGGCATTTGTTCGTTTGCTTGTTGCTCACGTTTTACGTCATGACGTTTACTTCGTGTTTCGCTGCTATGCACACAAGCGCAATGCTTGATTGTGTGAATTCAAATCCTGCAGGCAAAAGCGGCTCCATTTGGAGGCCAACTTTTTCAATAAATGTACTGAATTTAAATTTCTTTTATACAGAACCTAGGCTTTTTCAAAACTGCGTGGACGGCTAACTGAAGAGTGTCGGCAGCACATCTAACCCCTGAAAACGCGCAATATTAATAAAATGATTCAGTTTTTCCTTACACCATTTTAACCATATGGCATACGTTATCAGTCCCAAATCGATTTATAATTTTTATGATAACGTCTTTAAGAACATCGATCAACGGGTTGGAAATGTTATTTACAAAGCAGGCTGCAAAACTGTAAAATTTTGATGATGGTCCGGTCCGGGTGTTCGAACCCGTTTTAAAAGGTAAAGTTCGGTTCGCGGATACATTTCAAACACAAGTTTTGGCTAGTTTTTGGGTTCATGGATAGTTGGATAGTTGACAAATTTTCACCTCTACTTTCGGTCAAAATTTAAACAATTAGTCGAATGGACAAATATGCCGAATTTGGATTGGATTTTTATAAAATTTATGTTTTCAGTCATTAAATGGGAAAAGTTATTAAATTCTTAAAAAATTTACGTAAATGATTGTTTGAACCAAATTTTTTTGTATAAAGAGGGGTCAGGTTCGAACGTTTAAGTATTTGAAACGATGGGTTCATGGTCCGGTTCAAGGCCGAAAACTGTCTTCGGCAAAGTTGTAGCTTAATAAACAACTTGACTACATTAAAAGCCATTAAGAAAAAAACCCAAAAAAGTGAAATTTTTTTTAGATGATGTAGAAGTGTTCAGATTGTAAAACATTTTTTGGAAGAGTAGTTTGGTATCTCAAAAGCTTTATTTTTGCCAACGAAAGTATGCGAAAATTTCTGATTTTTTTAAAGTTATACTCGAAAAAGTAAAACAAGTAAGAGTGTTGCGGTCGAGTGCCCCGACAGCAAAATACCCTGTTCCAAGTAATGTGGTTTCTATAGCTTTGAACTCCTTTTATTTTAAAATTTATTTGAATAAATGGGGAGGCGCACTTGCATATCTTCGGTGTTTTTGCACGGATCTTATAGTGGTATACAGAATAGACACATATTGGGCCTTACTGAATATATATTAAGTCACTAGGTTCAAGCTTAACAATTGTAGCTCTGACAGTCTTTCGCTGCTAAAAGATGGAGGAGGTGGAATTTTCCAAATCTGAAACAAACTCGATGTGGGTACAGTATTCACCTACATACATGCCAAAAATTGTGGCTCTATCTGTTACAGTCTCTGAGATCAACGCGTTCATACAGACAGACAGAGGGACATGTCTAAATCGACTCGGCTGTTGATGCTGATCAAGAATATATATACTTTATAAGGTCGGAAATGATTCCTTCTGCCTGTTACATACATTCATTCATTAAGCTTTAATTCTGCATACTTGATTTTGTTGTATTAAGCTTTTCCATTCTTTTACGAGGGTCGAAACTAAAATTTTCATTGTGTCGTAGAATTTTGGGCAAGAGTGTATAGCCATGTCCGTCTGTCCGTTCGTATGAACAAACAGATTTTAGAGATGGTAAGAGATATATGTTTGACATGTATGGTACATATACATACTTCTTATACTTGCAGAAATATCAAGTTTATTATACCCTTGCAAAGGGTATTATAATTTTGCCCAGAAGTTTGCAACGCATAGAAATATTCATTTCCGACCCTATAAACTATATATATTCTTGATCAGGGTGACGAGCTGAGTCGATTGAGCCTTGTCCGTCCGTCTGTCTGTCTGTCTGTTTCTACGCAAACTAGTCTCTCAGTTTTAAAGCTATCGAGCTGAAAGTTTGCACAGAGTCTTCTTTTTACTGCACACTGCTAATATGTTGGAACCGACCGGATCGGATTACTATATCTTATAGCTGCCATAGGAACTATCGGTTGAAAAGTGGGTTTTAATGAGAAATCCTTTTTTGTTTTTAATGTTAACGTGTCTCACATCAGCGATTATTAATATTATACGCTTTTATACAGATTCGGAAGTTTTGGTCAAAATCGGATGACTATATCTTATAGCTGTCATAGGAACTAGCGGTCGAAAAGTGTGTTTTATGTAGCAAAATTGTTTGTTTTAATGCTGGCGTTCTTAAACTCTGATGTATTAAAACATTTGCAAGGGAATAAAAACTTCGTCAAAGACGAAGTTAGCTTGGCCTTCTCGTTTTTAATTTCAGTACAGGCTCTGACAATTCCGTATTTTTTTAGCTCCGTAATTTTTACCTAAGCGATTTGGTAGGGGCTTTTAAGGTCGCTTGACTATCTAACTAGTTTTTTTTAAGCATTTATGTACATTATTTCCAGTCAGAAAGCTCTTAACAAGCCAAGCAGGTACATTTGAGGTGAGAGGCCATCATCAGGCCATCGTGCCAGACTCTGCCGAATGCCTATTTCACAACACAGCAACTGTATACTTCTTTGCTTCAAATCCTTCTAGTATGAGGTTTACAACTGTATTGAGCTACTCCAAAACCGAACTGGAAGGATGGGATTGCTTTTTAATCCTATCGTCCTGCAAGATTCTGCGCAACATGCACCTTTCAAAAATTTTGGACAATGAGGTCTAATCGGTCTGTAAGAGTCTGGACTTGTTTGGGACTTTCCAAGCTTTTGAATCATGATGATCTGGGTTTTCGTTCCATGGCTCTGGAAAATGACCAATTCTCAGTATGGCGATATACAACAGCACCCTAAAAAGATGCGTCTTCGTTGGCAGAATCTTCAAAGTCCTATTATCTATCTATCTTACTATAATACATTTTTGTTGGTGCCGATTGCATAATTACAGTTAGTTATGACAGGAATTTTCTCAATTGGACTCTCCAAAATCTCTCAACACTTTTACGTTGTCTCCAAAATTAAACAGTTTTTGTAGTACACAGTCCTCAGCTCTATTTCAAGGTCCCAAAAGAGGTTCTTTCATTTCGCTTCGAGCTTTCGAAGTGTCTTTCTTTGTTATTTTAACTTTAACCATCAAATAATTCTTAATTATTAGTTTAGTGCTGCTTTCTCCCTCCCACTCTGACTACCTTAACCACCAACATCTAATGCCATCTCTCTCTTTATCATGCTCTATCCCTTCCCGCTTTTTAGATCTATTGGCATGAATGGCGTGAACAGGAAACTTCAGCCGATCGTCTTGATTTTCTAAAACGTCGCCTACGTCAGGCGGCAAATATTTAACAAACAAATGAAAAACAACAACAATTTCTCAGTGGCAAGAGGTGTGAGCGCAGTTTTATGTACAGCCCATATGAAGGAGATGCGCACGCTCACAACAAGGACAGCAACAACAACATGATTAGTTCTAGCGGTCGTCACAGTATTGTACATTTTACAGGCATCACTAAGACCTAAATGTTGTAGTATTACGTTGATTATGGCCGCCCGCGGCCACGCCAAGTGGTGGAAGTGCAACCACAAATGTCAAAGAGTTCCGTGCAATGCTCGCTTTGTGTACTCATAGACCACGAACAGTGTGGCAGTGGCTGGAATGGTGCGCAGCACGGAGGGCAGTAGGCCGCGATAGAGGGCCATGAAACCCTCGCGACGCACAATATCCGCACCAACGGTAAACATGCCCTCGTTCAGATTTTTGACTTGAATGCGGCTCTTGATCACATCGGCCGGAAAGGTGGAGGTCCAGAGGCAGACACCACCAACGGCGCCGGCAATCATGGTGCGTACTGGGCCAATTTCATCTTTGGTCTGATTTTCCCTGTAAAATGCAACAAAGAATAAAAATGTTTTCCGTGGAGGAATTTCATACTCACTTGCGCAACAATTCGCGGGTTCCCTCATAGCTGCCGAAAAAGAAGAAATAACCGGGCATCTCGCGCATAAATGTGGATCCCAAACCGCGATAGAAGCCTCTGATGCCTGCAAGTAAGGAAAATTTATAATCAGTAAATTAACGGCCTTCCGGGTCAAGTGCGAGTGCATGGAAAATCTCCAAGGGTCGCACGTGAGACTTAAATCTATTTATGGAAGACGCACACACCGATGATAAGGAATATCAACAACAACAACAACATTTACGACGTCACAGAGAACAAGCGCTGCCCGTCAATCAAATTTTAATTCAACAGTTGCTGTAAATTTCCACTTGACCGACTGATAATGTGGCATCAACTATTTTTGTTATTTCTTATTATCCATCCGCTGTGGAGGCTGGCGAAATTGTGATTCATAAAGACGGAAGGAAATGTTGTCTCAATGAAAAATAATTGACCCAATGTTGTTAATATGTTATCAATTAGCTAATAAACTACTTGTTAAGTTTGATTATAAACAAAATTGTAACATGAAATTATGTTTCCTACAAATTTTATTTTAATCGTAAGTATTGAAATAAAGACAAACCAAAATTTGATAAGAATCAAATAATAATACTGTTAAAATATGATTAGACCGTTTTGTAATCTTTCTAACAAATAAAACGTTCGTTTGTTATTTTTGGTATAATTATAGAACAATCATTGGGTGATTTACCAAAGGAAATTGAAGTACTTCAAGTAGTGAAACAAAAAAAAAGAGACCAAGTGGGACTTCAGCTGAGAAAAGGTGTTTTGTCAGGCAAAGAGCGCTGAAGATTGAACTGGGAAGTTCATGAAACAGCTGTACGGTCAACCAGCCTAGTTTATGGTGTTGTGTGTTCCTGTTTATAGTTATGTGCAAGCTTAACGTGACCTCGAGCTGGCTCAAAATTGTGAGTTTAATTATTATAAAGGTAGTGAAAACAGTCACATATGTAATTATCCATTCTTTAAGAGTAATCGGACAGGTTGGATACTATTTAAGTGATCTTAGCCTCTATATTTTAATCTGATACGTGTCTGGTGCGGTAACCACGCCATCTTATCTAGTATTAACCATGCATCTATCGCTGTCACACCTCTTCAAAAAGTTCTTATTCCCCAAATGAATACATTTATATTATAAGATAGATTAGAACAAATTTTTTAACGAAAAGGTACGAACCCAAAGCTTGGGCTTGACAGTGGGTTCAAGTGTATATAAATCAGCAATTGCAATCTTTCAAAAGAAGAAAACTAAAAGGGAGTTTAAGTACCAAATAACTCCCTAATAAGCACCGTTGGTTCACTGTTAAAACAAGGTTAAATCACTGTGCAGTCACTGTTAAGAAACTGTTCAGTCACTTTTTAGTCACTGTTTGGTCACTGTTTTGTTACTGTTAAGTCGGATAAGAGACTGCACTGTTGTTAGAGAGAGTCCACTGTCGGAAGAGAGACTCCACTGCCTGAAAAAGGAATCCACAGTCGGAAGACAGACTCTACTGAAAGGGACACTACACAGTTGCAAGTGTGACTCCACTGTCGGTGGAGAGACTATACTGTCGGAGGAGAGACTCCACTGTCGGCAGATAAACTTCAATATTGGAAGACAGACTCAATTGACGGAGGAGAGACTCCACTGTCGGAAGAGAGACTTCACTGTCGAAAAGAGAATCCACTGTCGGAAGACAGACTCCACAGTCGGAAGAGAGTGCTGCCTCCAATATCAGAATAGGAACTACTCTGTCAGAAAAAAGACTCCAATGTCGGAAGAGAGACTCCACAGCTGAAAGAGACACTCCACTGTCGAAAGAGAATCTCTAATGTCGAATAGAGTCTCCACTGTCGGAAGAAAGACTTCTATGTTGAAAGACAGACTCCAATTACGGAAGTTGGACTCCACCGTCGGAAGAAAGATTCCACTGTTTTAGTAACTGTTTGGTCACTGTTTCGTTACTGTTAAGTAACTGATCAGTCACTGTTCAGTCACTGTTTAGTCACTGTTTAGTTACTGTTTAATAACTGTTTAGTCACTATTTAGTTACTGTTTAGTCAATGTTTAGTCATTAATCCCCTCTTTCACTCCTCTTTCACAGCGTCACGTGACGCTGAAATTAAATTTTACTCCAACTAAAATCTTCCGCACCGAAATAAAAGATGTTTCACATCAAAAATATCTTTTAAAATCGTTTTGGAATGGATAGCTTTATCGTAACCTTTTTTTTTTGAGATTATAATATCCATTTAATATCCTTTGGATGATTTTCAGCTCCATTGGATGAAAATCTAAGATCAATTTTACATTATATAATTTTTATCATATTAAAACTATCCAGTCCAAACGGATACTAAAATCATCCAATGGATCATCAGCAAATATCATGTGTGCTGTTTGTGAAGAGCACAGGCCGTGGGCAGTTACAATTGGAATCAAACTGCAAGTGTTTTCAATTTCTCGATTTCCATACTTTGTCAATGCGTATAGCCATCTTAAGTAAAAAGTTAAAGTCGTTTATAAAAATAAACATAATGTGGTGTGGATTATGAACCTCAACAATTTTTGTTGTAGCCCGCAAACGTTGATCGTGTTATCGCCTTCTGCTGTCGTACAATTTTTTACCACAACTTTTTGTTTAATTATTAATGACGACATTTATGCACAAGACGACGCAATTTGTAGATTTATGGTGTCAATAATTTGGAAGTAATTGGGACTCTGATACTTAGAAAACAATAAAATCCACCAAAATTAACAGCTAAACATTTTTTGCACTCCCTATTCAAAGCGCCATTTATTGGGTCGCAAGATCGTGGTGCATGTATTTTGCATTGAATTGAGTCGTTCAATAGACCATAAAAAAGGCAATCAAAATAAAGCTCATTCAATTATCTTATAGTTTAAAAATAAAGTCAAGTCAACCTTTTTAACACTTCTGATTTTAAGTATATGAATTTAAAAGACTTCTTGACACCTCTTGAGTATATCGTAACATGTGGCAAAGCCAAAAATGCTCAGTAAGGTTTGCCGTTTCACTATGGATATAGGAACAACAGAACAGCACTTGCAAATAATTGAATTTTATTATCAAAATTCGAGAAATGAGCTTTATAAAAAATTGGCTCAGTGAGCGGGTGTGTCAACAGCAGAATTGCTGAGTTTGGTTGGAAGAGCAGACAGAGGCAGTTCGAGAGCTGTCAATGCAACCTGAAAAATGCTAGGTTTGGTGCGGTTTGTGGACCGGCGGCTTCATTGAACCGTACTTTTTCAAAACTAATGAAAATCGCAAAGCATCGTACGATGATTACCGACGTTTTGTTGCCCAAAATAGAAAAATTGGACTTGCTTGACATGTGGTTTCAACAAGACGGTGCCACATACCACACGGCACGTGAAACCATGGACCAATTGAGAGGCGAGTGGTCGCCAAGATCATGTGATTTGACCCCACTAGACTAATTTTTTGTTAGGCCACGTGACAAGCCTGTACTCTCCTGTACTGGGACAAGCCAGCCACAATTACAGTCCTGGAAGACAACATTTCAGCTGCCATTGGTGAGATAACAGCCGAAATGCTGTTAAAAGTATGCGAAAATTGGAGCTTACGGATGGACCACAGGCGTAGGAGCGTTCAAAATTTACATAAAATAATCTTTAAACCGTAAATGGCAGGCATTGAAGTATCGCTTCAAATAAATATTTCATTCACTATTGCAAATTTTCTGTTTCTACCCTGTACCCATTGAAAATGGGTAAAAGTAGATCATGAAGTTGTGTAAATATATCAGAGATCTGCACGAGTGCACCGCAACCACAAGTATACTGCATTCGTACTTGATTTTTTTTATGTATGCGGTGTTTACAACACTCATGGCATATTTGTGCTTCGGTTATGAGTGCCAATAATACTGTCACTCGTGAGGCTAAATTTTTTTACTTGCACAAGCAGAGAGCGGGTGTTGATGGAATCATCCCAAAAACGCTCTTTGTATTTTTCTCTCTTGACACAACAACAACAACTTAAGGCCCTCCTCTAGGTTGTACAAAAATGTTTTTCGACTTTTTTAAATTATTATAAAGGGTGGTCCATCTAGTGTTTGGAATTTGAACTATTCATAATTTGACTTTAAAAACGTCAAATGTCATTCGGAAAGCGACTAATATTTAGTAAAAACTTTGACATTTACGAAATGGGTCGCTATTCGCTTGAAGAAAGTTGCGAAATATTAAAAACATATTTCCCAAGTGGTGAGTCCTCGACTCAAACTGTGCGAAATTTGAAAAAAAAAATTTAACTGAAAGAAATCAATTTGTGGATCAATTCGTGAAGCGAGTTCGTGAAACTGAAATGTTGGTGGATAAACCAACCCGTGTACGTACTCGTCCGGTGCGCTCGACCGAAAACATTGCCAAGTCAGCCGTGGTGGTCATTTGACCGAAATTGTTTTTCATAAATAAATGACATGAACCAACCTTTCCAATAAATGTTCAACCTTTGAAAAATATCGAGCCGTTTTTTTTATACCAAAATTAAATTCCAATTTAAAAAAAAAAAAATTATGGGTTCTGGTTCTGAGATTTAATCGGTTCTTTTTGGTATACGGTTCCCGTTCTGGTTCCGGTTTGATTCCCTGTTTTTATCTAATTTCCTAAGGGAAAATATCATTTAAAGAACGGGTCAGCGAATTTGGAATGATACGCGTCCTGCGCCCAAAAAATACAAATTTTGATTCTTTGCATTGAATTTTGTGCACTCAAAAAAAAAAGCAGAACGATTCGGTCTCAAAAAAACGGTCTTGATTTTATTCTGTTTCGGTCTAGAATTGGGTAAAAACGATTTGCTCTTGAAAAATCTTACTTTGAGTACGAATTGTTTTAAAATTCGTAATTGACCGTTTACAATTCAAAAATAGAAATTAAAATTCTTGATTGAAAAAAAATTTGAGATCATTTCGTTCTTGATGTAAAAACGAGCTCTTACTTTTAGTACAAATCCTAAAGAGTTTTTGGCATTCATCTTATGAGCTCCTTGGAAATCCAAGCATTCATAGCAATTGTCATGAGGCAACCTTGCAAACACTAAGGACAGGCGCTACGTTATATTCATGAAATAGCGTTTCTTAACCTGTGTTGTGGTGTCTTTTTCAGTGGCTCCTAAAAGTCTGCTCTTTGCTAACATAAATAAGGAAATGATCACTTTTATGATTAAACGTTTGATCACTTAATTTATAATCACTCTTCTGTTGATCTTTGGCCTGATCACTTGCTGTTTGAGTCATTCGACCACTTGGCAATTCCTTGTATTGTTCACTGGTATACTATACACTTGTTTGATTAACCAAGTGATCACCTATTTGGTGATTTTGATCAATTGTTAAAGGACCTCTATGATACTCGGACTGATCACTTGCTCGTTGATTTAAGTGATCACTCGGTAAATCCTGGAATTGATCTTTGTTCATAATTGATCCCTTGATGACTTGATTTATGTATCATGTGATCACTTTTTTGTTGAGTTTAATGACTTGCTGTATGTCCTTTGTGATTCTTGGCCCGATCACTTGCATTATGATTCATTTGATCACTGGGTAAATCCTGGAATTGATCTTTCTCATAATTAATAGCTTGATCACTTGGTTTCTTAACCATGTGATTACTTGTTTGTTGAGTTTGATCATTTGTTGGTTGACCCCTTTCGTACTTGTAGTGATCACTTGCTGTTTGAGTCATTTGATCACTCTGCAATTGCTTGTACTGATCACTTTTATAAGTAATCGCTTGATCACTTGATTTATAACTCGCGTGATCACCTATTTGTTCAATTTGATCACTTGTTGGATGTTAGTTGGCCTGATAACTTGCTTATGTTCGTGATCTGGTAAATTGATTTATTTCCATCCTTTTACTTTCTGTTTTAGTTTTCATTTTGTTGCCTTTTACTTATGTTCATTTGATCATAATTTATCGCTTGGTCACTTGATTTATTTATCATGTGATCACTTGTTTGTTGAGTTTGATCAGTTGTTGGTTGAACCCTTTCGTACTTGTCCTGATCACTTGCTGTATGACTCATTTGATCACTCTGCAATTCCTTATACTGATCACTTGTACAAGTAATCACTTGATCACTTGATTTATAACTCGCGTGATCACCTATTTCTTCAATTTGATCACTTGTTGGATGTTAGTTGGCCTGATCACTTACTGTATGATTCATTTGATCATAATTTATGGCTTGATCACTTGATTTATTTATCATGTGATCACTTGTTTGCTGAGTTTGATCATTTGTTGGTTGACCCCATTCCGTACTCTTACTTTAAGTACAAATCGCTCTTTGCTAACATAAATAAGTCTAGATCATGCTTATTTTGAGCTTTAAAAAGTTCTTTAAAAAATCCCGTATCATGCTTAACATATCCCGTTCATAACGTTTTAGAAATCAAGAATTTAGGGATTTTTAAAAACGCTCTTGAATCAAGAAATTCCATACTTAAATCAAGAGTTTTCTGGCTTATTGAAGTTTTGAAACTGAAAATTCTTTATTAGAAAATCAAGAATTTTTCTGGCTTATTGAAGTTTTGAAACTGAAAATTCTTTATTTAAGTACGAAAATTCTTGATTTTTCTATCTGTGCCCTTGCAGCTGATGAGTGACTCGGAGTAAAAGGCATTCACATAATTTTTCTGGGATGAAAACAACACAATAAAAGCAGCGACCAGGCAAATAAAATAAAAGAAAACAAAATTTCGCTACCCCTTGGAAGCGAAAACTTAAATATACAGGCCTGTTCTCGTTTGATTAGACTTGGTAAGAGTTGTAATTTCCAGAGATTAGGAAACGATTAAGCTTTTCGGGTGAAAGGTTTTGACATCAACAGGGTCGAATAATGATAAATGGAACAAAACAGACAGAACAGTTCTGTTAGGGTTCGAATCTAGAAAGACAACGATTGTTTGCTATTTTCTTAATGGACTTTGAACCAGCTTCTATCCTTTAAAGACAACATTCGGAACCTCAGGACCTTCCAGTCTGTTGCCCCTTTTACCACCCAATCTCTTATTTTATCGTCATAAAATAATTATGGCAATTCAAACAAACGCTCGTGGCAACGCTCAATGTCTGTATTTGAGTCATGTGTTTGTGCGAGATTAAAATGTGAATTATGAAGAAGAAAACGATGCCTGCCAGCAACCAACCCCTCTGGAGATAATCTAATCAAATTCGCGTGCCCGAAAACAACAATAACAATTACCAGCAATCAATCCGCCAACTCACTCACCTTCTGTGCGCCAAATATAACGTGTTAGTGTCCAGGGCGTACGCGTCTCTGCCGTCTGACTGGGCTCCACGAAATGCTTCATTTCGCGCAGCGCCTGCAGCTTGCACTTGATCAGCTCGGTGGGGCAGAGTGTGAGCGTGGAGAAGAATGCGGCCAAAGAGCCGGCACAGGCATTCTGTGTTGTGGTCAATTCACTGGCCGATTCCTTGCCAATCATAAAGGAGACGAATTTCTGGCAGCCGCCATAGGCGGCAAATAGTACCGAATTCTCGGCGACATTGGCAAAAACAGCGGGCACGGAGCCCGCGTAGAGGCCATGAAAGAAGCCATCCTTGCGATAGGTACGTACGAAGCAATCCAGCATGCCCTTGTAGACCTCGGGGAATGTCTGTAGCTTCACCTTGACCGTGTCCAGTGGCTGGGAGACATAGACCTGAGCGGCACCGCCTACGTACAATCCGTATGATTAGAACACAGGGCACAGGAGCAACTGCTATACCACACTTACCCAGTGATCCGGCCAAAAAGTCAATCAGCCCCTCCACAAAGTTTATGTTGTTGCCGGTGTTGCCTCCGTGCATGTCTAGGTGTAAAATGAAATTCAATAATTTGCCAACAACAAACAGCAGACCGTCACGCAACGCCTCGAGCGTTGTGAGCAAACTGAGCAGTTTGCTGCCAGCTGCGCCGCTTTCATCGGTCTTCGTATCGCTGCCCTCTTCGCCCTGCGTCTCGGCCTCCTCCAGGGCACGCTCGTATGCCTCGAGCATTTGATCGGGTGTCATTATCAAGACGCTGCTGCCCACTTTGCTGGAGCCGATGCTCGGCAGTGGCCCCCTCTCCACATTGCTGGGGCTGTTGCTGGTTGCTGCCCGCTGTTGCTGTTGTTCCCTCGTGAACGCTGCCGCCGCCACTATCTCCGCCGGCGTTGGCGTCATGCTCTTGCTGCTCTGCTGGCTAACCACTACTCAGAATTTCGATTTGGCCTTTCGCACAATTGCGTCATTACGAACGCTCCTCAAGGGGCGTGTGGTCGAACGCTTTGTTGCTACTCTCACCTACTGTTGCCGTTTTCCTTTCTTTTGCTGATCAACTACGAAAATTTTGTACATTTTGTTTGACATCTATTTAAAGTGTCATTTGATGAGAATAACAAAAAGTTGCTTCACACTTCCCACAAGGTGGGAATACATACGTTCAACACAAAACTAATCCTTAAGGAATCCCGATCCGATGATGATGCCAAATTGTCATAGCAATCCCATTGGTTTCGCTCCGTCCCCAAGCGGAAAAATTTCAGGCTCCTCGGGACTTAGCAGTTATCCGGAATGTTAGTCTTGAAAGTGGATTTATATCAGGGCTTAATATCGGAACCGTAATAAACCGTTTCAAATCGCGTACCGGAAGATCTTAGAGATGATAAAAAAAAAAATTTTTTTTAAATAAACCCATTGAGAACTTTTAACGCGTTTTTCTTAAAATGGATTATTTTGAGTTATGCCAATATTGAAGTAAGTGATCGATATATAATTGTATTATTATCGAGACATATATCGGGTATATTGCAAATGCTCTTTCTTTCTTTCTTTTCTATCAATAATGTGGCAACCGGCAGAACTCCCCATTTCGCTGAAAAGATATTTTTCTGTCTTGATAATATACATCAATGATACAAATTGGTGTTTTCACGCGTGTGCTTACAACACTTTGGAGTGTACTTTCGCTGCGTCGCAATGCGTGGGAGGGTAGAGTACCTAGGGGCCATAAGCGCGTCCTGCAGAAGGGCCTCCGAGTATCTGAGGGCCATAAAAATTTGCTTTGCTCGCAATATGCAAACAGTGACTGGAGCTGCATTATGCAATGGTTACCGAAAATATCCAGTTTGAGGCAAAATATTTGACCTTTAACTTTGTCAGCATTGGTAACGCATGAGAGGGATTATCCATAAAAAATTTGCTATTCGCTTTTGTCACAATGACCATTTTTAAAAGGGTAAACTCTTACCTACTTTGACGCGTAGCCCATTGATTAGGGATGACAAAGACCTACATTTTTCGAGGGGTATTATTTTTGCTAAAGTTGCTATCATCTTTAAGGCTGGAATCTTTAATTTTTAGGAACAATTTTTCGTCTAATGGCAAAAGTCGTTGGTGTAAGCGGGTCAGAGTATGCTTGAATATGCCGCAGAATGTATTTGAAGAGGCTGGAATACACAGCAGTAAATTTAGTATATTAATAAAAAATTGCGACAATAATTGTCTCTAATAATTGAAAGTGTCATTCTAGCCTAAGTATTATTCGAAAAAATTCTTTAACTGTGGGATACATATATAAGAAGGATGCGCCGACGTCGAAAATTTTATCGCAAAAGCCGCGGAAACGTTTTTTACATACCTTCTTAACCAAAATTTAAAAAAAAAATGTACTTCGATTGACCGAAACAAAAATTATTTCGAGGTCGAACATAGTTTTCTGGTTTCGAATTAGCTATCTTTGTGGTCTGCCAGCAGGGGTTTTTACTGGAGGCTGGAGACTCAAACTGTGGAAGTCTATCCGTTTGATCCCAGTGGCAAAGATGCTTTAGTTTAGAAATGAGATTGTCCTGCTCATTGGGCGCCTTTATGACCTAAGAAATTGAAAGTTGTCTAGTATAGTATTGTAAGCTCCAAATATTCGGAAAATATCGCAAAATCGATGGATAGCAAACTATGAAGGATTTATGTGAAAATATTATTTGGTGTTTGTTAATTGTTCTTTTATAATTGACACGATAAATTTGTGTGTGTTTTTTCCATGTAACAAGGAATTAAATAACTCTTTTTGATAAAATCGTTATTTTTTTAAATTATTGTTCAGTTCATAAGAAATTTTCAAAGCATACTACAAATCTGCACCCTCCTGCATACGCCCTTGATAACATAATCAATATATTGGAAGGGCTTGATAGGAAGAAGCAGGATGAAATAGTGGAATATATGGAATGCCTAACATCTTTGATAAAGTCAAACACAAGGTCTAAAAGCGGCAGCATTTTTAACTCTGTCCATTATAGTCCACTGATATTTAATCCCTATAAACTGACTCGGAAGCTTTCAAAAATGCGTTCAATAAATATATATTTTTATTACTAGATCTTGAAGTGCAGAATCTTTTAACGTTCTCCATGTTGACAAAACAGCAGAGTCTAAATAACCTTCAGGAATACCACAATGTATTAATTTAAGAGAATAATCAATATACATTTTGTAATTATTTGCTGCCCCTCGCTACGCCACTGATGTGATGGACCATTTCTGAAAATGGATTCGTGTTCCGCACACGAAAATCATCTAGAATCACCAACAACCCTTTGATATACTGAAACTTGCTGCCTAGTGAAATTTATACAAATTTATATAAATTTTGGTACTCATCCCATATTGCCTTGTCAAAATTTAATAATAATTATAATCAGGGCAATAATCCCGAAACGAATTTCGGTTCCGATACCGGTACGTCCCGAAATGAATGTTTCGGTTAAAGGTTCCATTTCGGTTTTCAATTAATTTCGGGTTTCGGTTTCGATACGGTACCCGCATTTTTATTTCGGTATACCGGTACGTATCGATATAAGTAATAGTTGTTTTTAATACTGAAAAAACTAAATTTTGAGATAAATCTAAATCATTTTATTCCTGTTTAATAAAACGAATCAAAATTCAACACAAAATAAATGGTTTCACATTTAAAGTAAAATTATATAGCCTTCATATTAAGTGAGATCTAATGTTTACATTTCATGCTCATAAATATTATATTAGGTGTATTTTCTAGGTTTTCGAATTTATATTTCAAAGTTAATTTTATATTAGTACTACATAGATTAAAATTTTGTGATTTGCATTAAGCGAGTGATTTGATTAGGGTTTCTTCCTTATTTAATAGCTTGATTCTTGGTACTCGCCAATAAAAGAGTAGTTCAAAGTTTATCAAAGATTGATATATCGCAGTGACATCAATTGATTATAGCATTATTTGATTTCTGTACATAATTCATTAAATACAAAATTTTGAAATCGCACACAATTCTGGGAACTTTGTAGAGGTTTATTACCAAGAATCAAAATCAATATGCCTCAACATCGTCGACGCATTCAAATGAACCAGAATTTGAACTACAGTTCATTAAGCAGTGATTGATCAGCAAACGACAAAATTTGTGCAAAATATTATGTAAAAGATCGATACAAGTATTTTTTTGCTCAGCACTTAGCGACTTAGACCTAGGGTCCAAAAATATTGCACATAGAAAAGCATTGTTTTCAAAAAGGGATTTCTCCCGCTCTTCTATTTCCTGAAAAAACGATTTCGCTAGAGAGAACGATTTTTTTGTTATATTCAATTTGAATTGATTCCAAATGAAATAAAAATCGCCCAAAACTAGATTTTCCGCCTCCGCTGATTCTAATATGCGTACAATTTCGCGAACTGAGTCCAACACTTTCCGGTTCAGAAGAAAGTCCTTATCTGCAGCCGCAAAATTGGAGCAAGAATTGAAGATGTCTTCCGCCAGCACATATTTTTGTATCCTGTAGGTTGAGCTCCAACGCGTGGGACAATCGATGGGTGCTTAAATGTTATGACTCCTAAAAAGTTGAAAGAAAATCTGGCATCGTGTAAAGGTCGTTTTATGATTGCTTTTTTGGCATTACAAATGTCTGACTAAAACTACGATGCGCTCTGCTAAGGTAAAAAAAACCGAAAATGTACCGGTACCAACGTTTCGGTTTCGTTCCGGTTATATCGGTTCCAATAATAACGGTAAACGGTTTTCGGTTCCCAAAAAAAATTTGTTTCGATTCCGGTTCCGGTACGCGATTTAAAACGGTTTATTTTGGTTAAAGGTTCCGGTATTATGCCCTGATTATAATCAGGCCTGTTCCCGTTTTCGATTTCGATCAAATAATGCGGAATAGGAATTGTTAAATGTTCTCGTTTCCGAAAACCGACTGTGTTATTCAACTTTTAACTTCAAAATCCCAATTACCTTCAATCGATCCTCAGGATGGCAAAAAGATTCCACCGAATTCTTTATTCGTTTCTTAGAAATCACAACTCTTATCAATTCCAATTAATCGAATTCAGAAACGGGAACCGGCCTGAATATGCATGAGTTACAAATCTCTGCTCCGCCCTCAGTCTGACACCTTTTGAGCGATTGTACTAAACAAAAAGGTTGCAGTGGTTTATCGCTCGTTCTTCCTCAATATTATCGCAGCGCTTTTCGCGCGCACTCTGACATTAGCCTTATATTCGATGTGACGGCATATTGAAATTAATGGGCGTATTCACAATAATTCGTTATAATGCTAATTCAAGATTTATTATCATTTTCGTGCTTACTTCGTGGCACTATATAACTACATAGTTCAAATTGGAAGGAATATATATTAAAAAAAAAAAAAAAAAAAACTGGATCATACTTAAGTATTCCAAGAAACTTCGTGGCACTATATAACTACATAGTTCATACTAGAAAAGAATATATATTACAAAAAAAAAAAAAACTGGATCATACTTAAGTATTGCAAGTAACTTCGTGGCACTATATAACTACATAGTTTAAATTTAAAGGAATATATATTAAAAAAAATAAAACTGGATCATACTTAAGTATTCCAAGTAAAGATTTCCAAGTCTTTTATAGTTCAGCAAATCAAAAGATTTGTTTGGCATTAATCTGTGGAAAGAGCAATAAAATAACATTCTTTTTTCCACATTATTAATGAAACTCACCGGAATCATCCGAGGCAAGTGCTCCGAATTTCATAAACTCGCCATCATTGTCGTAGGAATATCAATCATCGGAATCAATGTCTTCATCATCGTTATCCTCATCGCTCATCAAGCCCTTATTGAAGATGTAACGCTCAAGCGGGTCATCCATTTCATCATCGTCGCTATCCAGATCCGCATCTCTCGAATAATCCTCTCCCAAATTACCCCTTAATATGTTGACAACCTCCGCTGTCATATCCGTAAAATATAATTCCAAAATACCCTTGGCCAGCACCTCGGGTTCCTGCGGTAGCAGCTTTTGAATATTGGTTCCCTCCACGTAGAGCTTGATGGGCAGCTGTCTTTTCGTCTTGTTGCTTATCTGCAGGCGCACCTGTGTAATGATATGGTGCACCAGTTGGTCGCTCAGCT
Source organism: Lordiphosa stackelbergi (assembly GCA_018904235.1). Taxonomy (NCBI): domain Eukaryota; kingdom Metazoa; phylum Arthropoda; class Insecta; order Diptera; family Drosophilidae; genus Lordiphosa; species Lordiphosa stackelbergi. Next base: position 57,520 of record JAEIFU010000291.1, on the reverse strand, counting down.
TCGGGCAGTACTGCAGCTGCAGTTCCTGTAAGTTGGGACAGCCCAGGATCAAACCCAAGACGGCACTGTCGCTCACATTGTTGCATAGCTTTAGGTTGATACGCTCCAGCAGCTTCAGCTTGGCAAACTCATCCAACACCAGATCATTGATGGCCTCCACATACGGCAGCGCCAGTGTGCGCAATCCGCTCAGCTGGGAAATCATAAGCAGCAACTCGGTGGTCATGGACCAGGCACCGATTATCACCAAATGCTCCAGTTGCTGGCTCTTGTGCTCGATCAGCTGAGTAAGCAACTCGGGACGTACGATGTGCGATGGCAGGGTATTCAGGGTTATGCTCTTGAGGCTGGGCAGCTTGGCTATATGTTCGTAGGGCGTCTGCTCGCTACCACTCATCTTTAGCTTTTCCAGTGCAGAGCAGGTGTTTGGATCTTCACAGAACTCTACCCACTCCGAGATTTCAATATGCATAATGTTGAGCCTTTTTAGGTGGGTCAGCCGCTTGCACAAACGGATAAGGTGGGAAAACAGGAGTGATTTACATCCAGACAGAGACAGAGTTTCAATGGACTGCGGCAACTTTTCAAAATTGAACCCAGTCAGGTCTTCATTGCGTGCAAGACTCAGTGCCTTCAATTTTGTCAATTTACTCAAAGCCGTCAGGCTGGCATCGGTCAGTGAACAGTTGAATAGGGTCACGTCGTCCAGTTTTTTGGTACGCAAGAACAGCTTGTGCATATTCCGTTTGGTCAGGGCACTGTTAAACCATACGAGCGTCTTCAGGTTGATGCAGTGCACACCTAAGAAGTCAAAAAGACGTTCGCGATATTCGCACGGGATGACGGCCCAAAATACTCGGACATGCCGGCCCGATAAGTAGAAGAAATCACGAATATCCCAAATGGTCATCTCTTTGAAATAGTTTAGAAACAACGATTTGTGCAGGCGGCGCGAGGCCAATTGATAGACGGCCCGGAAGCGCATGCAAGTGCGGGAAAAGTGCACTTGATCGGCCAAACTCAAACATTTCAGCACATGCTCCAGACAGTCATCGTCTAGCTTCAATATAGTCGTTGGTGGTGGCTCTGGGGCTGCGACGAGATCACGAAGCAAGCCATAGGCATCTGGTTGATGCCAACTGTCCCTGGCCTCGGCATTGAAAATATGACCGTTCAGATGATGGATACGACTGTGCAAACCCCTGGCTGCATCGCGAGGTTTGGCAAAGTACACAAAGGCCGTCTGCATCTGTGGCTTGCCATTCTTAGATCCGGGCTTGCTAAACATTTTCATTCTTTCCACTCGTCCATAGTCATTGAAGTGGGACAACAGTTCCTCCTCCTTCAGTTCTGCCGGAATGTTGTACAAGCGTAATTGCTGCACTACTACATGATCTTCGGTGTAGCAAAGGCCGTTTTTAAAATAATAGTTTTGCTTTGACGGGTTATCGACGCTATGGGCCATATCTACGACTTTATGTTATTCACAATTTTTATGTTTTCAGTTTATTCGCAAGATTTTGCACGTGCTTCGTTAACCAAACTTTTTGTTCGATACGTTTACGTGATTGGGCAAAGATCTGGCAACACCAACGCAGCGTTAAGTTGGCTGCGCTTCGACACCTTAAGAATTGACGGCGAATTCATGGTCAACTTTCGTGTGTAAGTCGAATTCATGAAATGGTGTTTATGCAAGCACTTTCGGACCTATTTCATGAAATGATTTTGCAAAATCTGCATAGCATATACTACGTTTATGCTATGAAATTCACGATTTCTTCAATTTGCAAAAACAAATTTATTCCTGTTTATGCAGCTTTTGTAAATTCACAAAATGACCACCCTTTTGACAGATGTGGCAGCACCAGCGCAAACTTAAGTAGGCTGCACCTCTGGATTTCAATAGGGTGGTAACACATAAAGACGGGGATCAGCTGTTCGATTGTAAACAAAGGCAAATTAAAATTAAATTTTTTGATTAAAGGAGAAAACAACTTATGCAGAATGTTCCACAGTGGAGACATAAGCGAACGATGTCGTTGGTACAAGCCAGACGAGCATTCCAGGCGATGTGCAGCCTTCTACTCATGCAGTATTATCCAGCTGCCATTTGAGCGGCTAAAATGTTTAAAAATGTTGAATCTCAGCAACAGGAACTGCGTCATTTTCAGATATTTCGGCGTTGACATCAGACTCCGTAGACGTTTCATCCTTTACATTTGGAAAAATGGAGTTAAAATCGTCAACCAGGTGGGTGTCGAAATACGATATTGAATACATTTTGACGTATTTTATGAATACTTTTTTGGTTTTGGACAAAGGAGGTTTCTTGAGGGCTTCTCTTGGATTTTTATACTAATAATATCCAAGAGAAAAACTCCTTAATTGTATTCGATATCGATATTTCGACCCTAGTCGACACCAACAGCCGCTGATACAGGACAGGTCCCAAAAAGCTCATTCAGTTTGTTGAAGTGGGTGCAGTTCTCCCTTCCACAAGTTTTTTTTAGTTTCAGCTTAGTTTTTACTTGCTCTTTACATTTGAACATATTTTTAGCCTTTAAATTGTCAAAAGTTTTTTTTTTGTTTTTTTTGGTTTTTTTTTCTTCCCAGCGGGTTTAATATATTTTTTTTTCCTCTCACCAGGCAAAGTAGTTTGGCCACTTTACCGTCCGCCCAAAACGATCGCTTGCTCTGAAAATCCATATCTATGGATATGCTTGAAACTTTTTATTATGTGCGTAAGCAATTGGCTAAAATTTATGAACAGCTGTTTGCTTAGGCACAATGATACCAGACATTGAGAAAAAGGATCTGGTAGCAAAAAAAAAAAATATAAAGGACACAAAAAAAAAAAAAAAAAAAAAAAAAAAAAAAAATAATCTAGTTGGGGTGGGGAAAAACAAAAAAAAAAATGGTGTTTATACAAACTTTCGGACCTATTTCATGAAATGATTTTGCAAAATGAGCATAGCATAAACGTAGTATAAACGAGTATATGATTCATATTTAAAAAAAAAGAATATCAATTATGGTTAGGGAAGGGAGGATAAGGGGAAGATAAGTAAAAGGGAATAAGTTGACGGGAGGGAAAGTCTTTTTTCTGAAAATCAAAAAGCTTTACAATTGTTTTTCTTTACCTTTACTAGTACTACGTTTATGCTATGCTGATTTTGAAAAATCAATTCATGAAAATGGTCCGAAAGTGCGTGCATAAAATCCATTTCATAAATAAGCTGCAAAAACAGGAACAAATTTGATTTTGCAAATTGAAAAAATAATCGGGAATTTCATAGCATAAACGTAGTAGGGAACTCGAACTCAGGACTTTAGGATCTTAAACACAAAAAGCTGCCGTTTTAGCCCACAAGACTATTTAGAGTACGCGTGCGGTGCAGTAAGCCTCAGAGACACAAAAAATAAAAAGGATCTCGCAATATGTATTAAGCGAACTGCCACATTTGCCCGCAGAAAAGAGCAATATTTCCAAAAAATTTTACAAATTCCGTTCCCACAATTTTAGCAAATTTCGAAAAATTTTCAACGAATTGTCAGTGAGGTAAAAAATCGACAGATTTTAAAAGTATTTATACACAAGCCGCTAAAACAATAAACATTAAACTCGTGTTAAGTTCCCACAGGCAAATAATTTGCCCATATTTTAATAAAAGTTTGGCTTAAATAGGCAAAATTAGGGAACTTTTCGGCCATATTTGATCAACTTATTTACGTGTGAAACAATAGTTTTAGATTTAAGTCAAGCAAAATCTGCAATCATGGCTATTTAGCCAAGCTTTCAACAAAATTTGGAAAATTATTTTCCTGTGGGACCTAAGCTTGGAAATTGGGAATGGTAATTAAATTTTTTTGTTAAAGCCCCGTACACAGAACGGAGTAATTTTCCATTCGTCACAGTATTTCATATAATTGGAAACACCTTGTTTGCTTTGATGCCCATGTGCTGTTAGAAAGTGATTCTATCTATGTAAAATACTGTGACGAAAGGATTTTTCTGTAGTTCTGCGTCTTAAGTCATTTAATAATTGTTACTTCTATGATTTATTTCCCACCGGATGAATAGCATATATTTTTCGAATTTCATTTAAAAAGAACCATGTATTATATATTAAAACTCTTTATAATTCGCGATCTAGCGATGGAAATTTTTTAACAAGTTCCTAAGAGAAGGTAGGAATTAGTATTTCTTACTATAGCCTTATATTATTTATTTAATTATCTCTGTTCATCTTCGATTTCGTTTCCTGTAATTCCGATTGGTGATAACCCCATCCCCCCCTCCTATCTACGCCACTGACCCAAATAATTGTCAATCATGTTCAACATTAGTTTAGTTTAGTTTAAAAACTTCGACAATTTTCAACTTTTTGACTGCTGCCTAAACTTCTGATTTGGAAATCTCAGTAGTCAGTGTCGAATCAAAATCAAAAAAACGAAATCTTTAATGCGAAAATCATATCAGCAGTCGATGCGTTGAAAGTTTTTCTTTTGATTGACTGCGAATCATAAGACTAGGTTTACATTGGGAACACTGTGACCGTGTTGTCCGTGACCAAAGTACTCAGAAGTCCAAAGTGTTAACATTGGCGTGTCACATTGGCATGTCACAGCGCTGTGACTATGATGTGAACGCTTCTTGTCGTTGTCACATAGCGCCACTGTGCTCACAAAAGTGAATATTGAACTGTTCGTGAGCTTTGATCTAGATCCGCATGCATGAAGCAAACAATACCGGCAACAATTAAAAGAGAATAATGGAGAACACTGATTCGATCTCTAAGCTTATCTCTAATCTAGCTGGAACAGCATTGCCGATCAGCTTGTCGTCACCTACAAAGATGTTGTCGACAAATGGAACAGTTTGCGAAACACATATCGTGAGAGTGTTTCGTCTCTAAGCCTTGGACAGCCAATACTAATACTCTACGGAGCTGTAGTGCATTCACACCGTTTTTGTGTATCTTGGAGAGCCCAATCATCCCCAGAGTACAAATACTGTAAGGAGCAGTCTTGCATCCAGCTTGTTATTGTGAATTTTTAGATAGCCAATCCTCCCCTGAGTTATAATACTCTATGGAGCAGATGTTCCTCTACCCCGCTCTGACTCTTAGATATCCAGTCACACACGGATTACGAATTCCCGACTGGTGCCCGACATCTTACTTTCTTTTCTCCCGCGGAGCAGAGTAGCCGGAACGAGACAGTGGGAACCAGGTACTCTCGCCCACAGAAGAAGCAAGATAGTCGGAACCAACCCGGAATCCCGGTAGACATCGTTACTCAGCACATTTCACCTAACCCACAGAATTAATATTGCATATAAAATATCCTGAAACAAAACCCAAAAGGGAACGCATTAAAATCTCGGATTGTTGTTTAGAGAATTTATTTTATACTTGACAGTGCCTTGACGGTGACTTATTAATCTTATCTGCTCATAACTTGAGAACCGCTCACCCGATCTTTATTATTTCTCCGGCAAATCGAAACATATTACTAATGACTACTTATCTCTAGAAGGTACAAATCATCTATCTACAAAACTGTAGGAGATATGATTTGATTTGTCCCATACATGTCAAACCTCTATCTCTTACCATCTCTGAGATATCGCGAATTGAACATTGCTCTTTAGGACCTGTATAGCCAATTTTAAATTTACAAATTTATTGTCTAAAAGTAGAAAAGTATTCGAATTCAAATCGCATGCTAGCGGGTAAGGAGTTAAAGTTTCAAAGGGCCCTAGATATAGGTTCATTAAGGGAATAATTGGTTGGAAAAGGGTTGAAAGGTTCGAAAATTTCTGCTTGGTACATTTAAATTGATCATGCCTAACAAGGTGGAACAGTCAATGCACCCTATAACAATGTCATTCAGTAATAGCAATAACGCAATAGTTCGTCTATCTTCAAGAGTTGAGAGATGCAGCAGTGCTAAAGTACTAAAATATGGCGGCATAGGATCAAAAAAATTAAGCGGGAGGAGCGCGAATTTTAGAAATTTTTTCTGCACCCTTTCAAGCTTTTTAATATGTATTAACTACACTAGAAGGATTCCAAATAAATGATGCATACTCCAACTTGGAACGCACAAAAGCAGAGTAAAGGCTCACAACCTAGTATAAGGATCCATGAATTGGCTGGCACAGCGCATGACATTGAATAGGCCCTTGGTAAAATATAATTTATATGCCCATCGAACAGAAATTGTCAAATTTCACTCCCAAATCAATGGCCTCAACCCGGCTCGATAAAGTTTGGTTAGAAATCGAATAAGTGGCCGTAATAATGTAGAAGCATTTGCTATATCTACAACAATAAAGCATTTGCTGAGATTAAGATGGAGTAAATTGAGAACACACCATGAACTGACCCTATCTAAATGAGCGACTAAATATCACTCATGGATTTAATTGATCGGAAAATTTTAAGATTATCAGCATATAGCAGAAATTCTGAATAACAAAAATGTCAATTAATAAAAATAATGAAAAGTAAAGGACGGAGGGCACTCCCCTAAGGAAGCCCCGAAGTAGCCACATATGGAATAGAAAGCAAGTTGTTTATTCTGAGGTCCGGCGGTCCAAGTAAGATTGAATCCAGCACAATAATAGGAAGGAAACCCTAGCTTAAAAAGCTTTGCGAGTAGAGCGTTATGACAAACTTTATCAAATGCCTGGAAAAAATCTGTATCATTAGCATCAACACGACAGCGTTTGTCAAAGGGCTGTCTTTCTCTGTAACTCGTAACTTCTGTAACTTCTCTGTAACTTCTCTGTAACTTCTCTGTAACTTCTCTGTAACTGTAACTGCTCTGTAACTTCTCTGTAACTTCTCTGTAACTTCTCTGTAACTTCTCTGTAACTTCTCTGTAACTGCTCTGTAACTGCTCTGTAACTTCTCTGTAACTTCTCTGTAACTTCTCTGTAACTTCTCTGTAACTTCTCTGTAACTTCTCTGTAACTTCTCTGTAACTTCTCTGTAACTGCTCTGTAACTTCTCTGTAACTTCTCTGTAACTGCTCTGTAACTTCTCTGTAACTTCTCTGTAACTTCTCTGTAACTTCTCTGTAACTTCTGTAACTCTGTAACTTCTCTGTAACTTCTCTGTAACTTCTCTGTAACTGCTCTGTAACTGCTCTGTAACTTCTCTGTAACTTCTCTGTAACTTCTCTGTAACTTCTCTGTAACTTCTCTGTAACTTCTCTGTAACTTCTCTGTAACTTCTCTGTAACTTCTCTGTAACTTCTCTGTAACTGCTCTGTAACTTCTCTGTAACTTCTCTGTAACTTCTCTGTAACTTCTCTGTAACTGCTCTGTAACTTCTCTGTAACTTCTCTGTAACTCTCTGTAACTGCTCTGTAACTTCTCTGTAACTGCTCTGTAACTTCTCTGTAACTTCTCTGTAACTGCTCTGTAACTTCTCTGTAACTCTGTAACTTCTCTGTAACTTCTCTGTAACTTCTCTGTAACTTCTCTGTAACTTCTCTGTAACTTCTCTGTAACTTCTCTGTAACTTCTCTGTAACTTCTCTGTAACTGCTCTGTAACTTCTCTGTAACTTCTCTGTAACTGCTCTGTAACTTCTCTGTAACTTCTCTGTAACTTCTCTGTAACTTCTCTGTAACTTCTCTGTAACTTCTCTGTAACTTCTCTGTAACTTCTCTGTAACTGCTCTGTAACTTCTCTGTAACTCTGTAACTTCTCTGTAACTTCTCTGTAACTCTGTACTCTGTAACTTCTCTGTAACTTCTCTGTAACTTCTCTGTAACTGCTCTGTAACTTCTCTGTAACTTCTCTGTAACTTCTCTGTAACTGCTCTGTAACTTCTCTGTAACTTCTCTGTAACTTCTCTCTGTAACTTCTCTGTAACTTCTCTGTAACTTCTCTGTAACTTCTCTGTAATTCTCTGTAACTTCTCTGTAACTGCATTGTAACTTCTCTGTAGCTGCTCTGTCACTTCTCTGTAACTGCTCTGTAATTTCTCTGTAACTCTTTAACTTCTCTGTAACTTCTCTGTAGGTTAGGTTAGGTTGCGGTGGTTGAAATGGGAGATTCCCATTTCTTCACTTAGGCCAATGAAGGCCCATTGTGGTACTATATAACCCTTTCTACGATGTGATCGAAGAGGGAGGGTCTTCCCCGTTAAACCATTTTGAAAGTAGCACGAATTTAAGCAGTGAGTTAATCTCTATTTCAGAAATTTCTGACAGATCGGTTAGGAAGGGACGACCCAAAGTTGTAAGCCGTCTTCTGCTGATAGCTGGACAATAACAGAAGAGGTGTTGTACACTCTCCTTCTCATCCACTGAGTTGCAACTTCTACAGAAGTCATTGTGCATGACTCGAGCTAGCGGCGTGTCTTCCTATAAGGCAGTGTCCAGTAAGGGCCCCTACTAAAAGGGAAATGTTTCCTCTTTCTTGGCGGAGCAGCTCTGGATTTTTTAATGTTAAGAGTAGGCCATTAAGCTTGGATACTTCACATGTGGAAGTCGTTTGCCATCGATTCATGGTTATTTGATATGTAGTTTCCTTTGTTTTTAGTTTAAAAAGGTCTCAAGAGGCACCCCTATGTTGCTCTTATCCGGTAAGAGCTGAGTGGTGGTGCCAAGCCTGGCGAGGTGGTCAGCCATCTCGTTGCCTTCAATGTTACAGTGTCCAGGCACCCAAATAAGATTAATTTCGTTGGCGCGTATATACTATCTCGGAGCCCGGCGTGTTCTTAGTAGTGCAGAGCCTGCCCCATTCTGCTCCTGTCGTATCTCTAGGTCTTTAGATCACCAAGGGGCAGGATTTGTCTGCTTTTAGCCCTATTAGTCTTTTATACTGTTTCCATTTGATTTTTTTTTAAATTTTGTGTTTTTTTAGGTTCGGGGCAAGATTCTATTAGCTTCTACCCCTATTTTCTGAGAATGAGTGTTCTGATAGGACTCTAGATGAAATAAGATTTTCTGTTAGAGACTCTGAAATGAGGGTGATATCGTGTACCTCCCTCCAGTTTTAGTTACACGTAGGTTCATTACCTTTATTACAGATAATAAGATTTGTATTTAAAAGATAGTCGTAAAGTAACTCACCACGCGTTAGTGTCGGTGCTGGACCACTCTGTATGGTGTGCATTACCCTTTCCCAATTTTTTTTTTTTTTTTTCTTCCATCCACGTTGTTTACAAATATTAGATAGGGTGGTTGGTAATTGCTACCTTATAACAAAAACCAAAAAAACAACATCTACCTATAAACCACCCCCCCACCCCCCCCCCCAGGGGCGAGGCAAAGCTTCTCTCAATCTCTTGGCGTGTGTGCCTTAAATTTTTCGCACAAGAGAAAGGGACCTACAGTTTAACGCCGGATCCGAACGGCAAAGTTTGAGAATTTGCTTTTTCATGGCTAGTTACTTCACAGCTGGCGCCAATAAGCTGGTGAAGGTGACCGTATGTGTAAAAGCTAGTTTCTAAAGAAAGAAAAAACTTTTATTATTAGATGTTCAGAGGCGGGATCGAACCCACGACCTCCCGCCCAGCAGTCCAGCACACTAACCACTGGGCCACAGACGGCCTGTAGGTGGTACTCCCCAATTCAAGGCTGACTACTGTGATGTCTCCATCACTGAATTGGGGTAGAAGAAATGCGATAAACGTTTGTTTTGCTAATATGCAAGTACGCGGCTTACCCTTACCCTTATGGTATAAGTTGTATTTTGGCGTCTTCAAGCCGCAGATCCTGTCTCCAGTGATCCAAGGCTCTTGGACTAACACGAAGTCTGCTTCACCTTTCGCTAGACGAAGCAGAAGTGCAGCGGAAGCTGCCTTACTGAGATGCAGATTTATCTGGAGGATGGCGTCTGCATCAGTCAATTCTTCTTGCAAAAGCTCCTGCTCCGTGTAAAGTCTTATTAGACCAGTACCATACTCGGACCCAGACGAAATGTAGCCTCCCGATTCCTCTTGGAGAGGTGTATCGTCGGTCTCCATCTCGTCCTCGCTGGGTTCTTCCGCTTCCACACTCGCTGCTAGGTTAGCTAGCGCTGTCGTGTCCGTCTTGTACACAGTCATTTTCACCTTTTTGAATGCGTAATCAAGAAGGCCGTTTGTTTTTTTGAGGTGATCCAAAGTTTCGTTATTAATTTGGAAGGTCACGTGGATGTTCGCACTGGTGGATTCTTCCACTTTGATGATCTTCTAGTTCGAAGTCGGCACATTTGGATTGAACATTGTCATCATTTCCAAGATGTCAGCCGGATCGATCGGTTTTTTAGGCAGCCAAGCTCGCGCTCTGGGGCAGGAGGGGATATCTTTGGCATCCACTGCCATTAGTTTTGCCCCTGGGTATACTTCCCCAACCTTCCCGATCGCAGCTTTGTAGAGAGCCGCTGACATCTCATCTTCACCAGTAGAGGATCCAGGGGGGGGCTATAGGGGCTGAAGCCCCCCCCTCAGAGCCAAAAGACTTAATTCACCCAATATATGCAAAGGGCAAAATAAATTTAGCAATCGAGATTTTTACAACAAGATGCAAATATTTAGATTGTTTCAAAAATGCATGAAGATTCTTCACACGCGATAACTGCTCTGTAACTTCTCTGTAACTGCTCTGTAACTTTGTAACTTCTCTGTAACTTCTCTGTAACTTCTCTGTAACTTCTCTGTAACTTCTCTGTAACTTCTCTGTAACTCTGTAACTTCTCTGTAACTTCTCTGTAACTTCTCTGTAACTTCTCTGTAACTTCTGTAACTTCTCTGTAACTTCTCTGTAACTTCTCTGTAACTGCTCTGTAACTTCTCTGTAACTTCTCTGTAACTGCTCTGTAACTTCTCTGTAACTTCTCTGTAACTTCTCTGTAACTTCTGTAACTTCTCTGTAACTTCTCTGTAACTTCTCTGTAACTTCTCTGTAACTTCTCTGTAACTTCTCTGTAACTCTGTAACTTCTCTGTAACTTCTCTGTAACTTCTCTGTAACTTCTCTGTAACTTCTCTGTAACTCTGTAACTTCTCTGTAACTGCTCTGTAACTTCTCTGTAACTCTGTAACTTCTCTGTAACTGCTCTGTAACTTCTCTGTAACTCTCTGTAACTTCTCTGTAACTTCTCTGTAACTTCTCTGTAACTTCTCTGTAACTTCTCTGTAACTTCTCTGTAACTTCTCTGTAACTGCTCTGTAACTTCTCTGTAACTTCTCTGTAACTTCTCTGTAACTTCTCTGTAACTTCTCTGTAACTTCTCTGTAACTTCTCTGTAACTTCTCTGTAACTTCTCTGTAACTTCTCTGTAACTTCTCTGTAACTCTGTAACTTCTCTGTAACTCTCTGTAACTTCTCTGTAACTTCTCTGTAACTGCTCTGTAACTTCTCTGTAACTTCTCTGTAACTTCTCTGTAACTTCTCTGTAACTTCTCTGTAACTTCTCTGTAACTGCTCTGTAACTTCTCTGTAACTTCTCTGTAACTGCTCTGTAACTTCTCTGTAACTTCTCTGTAACTTTGTAACTTCTCTGTAACTTCTCTGTAACTGCTCTGTAACTCTCTGTAACTTCTCTGTAACTTCTCTGTAACTTCTCTGTAACTTCTCTGTAACTTCTCTGTAACTTCTCTGTAACTTCTCTGTAACTTCTCTGTAACTCTGTAACTTCTCTGTAACTTCTCTGTAACTTCTCTGTAACTTCTCTGTAACTGCTCTGTAACTTCTCTGTAACTGCTCTGTAACTTCTCTGTAACTTCTCTGTAACTTCTCTGTAACTGCTCTGTAACTTCTCTGTAACTCTGTAACTCTCTGTAACTTCTCTGTAACTTCTCTGTAACTTCTCTGTAACTTCTCTGTAACTTCTCTGTAACTCGTAACTTCTCTGTAACTGCTCTGTAACTTAACTTCTCTGTAACTTCTCTGTAACTCTCTGTAAAATAGATGATAATAGGTAACACTGCGTATGAGTTATTTACAAAAACTTTAGACTCCATTCGCGCCCGTTAAATCTCGACTTTTTTAACTTTTGTTTTTATATACGCTAATTATACATGAAAAGTGAGAGCATGACCTTAAGAATTTCATATACATGGGGACCGCTCTAATGTACATATATATGTACATTTATTGGCTGCTAGCTTTGTGAAATTCCAACTTCATTATTTTGAAATACGGCGAACATATTTTTAAAGCTATCGATGTGTTTAGTATGTGCAATAAGATTTAATTTAATTGGATGAGGTAAATAACCTTTATTTATTTTCAGGTCTGTTCCCATTTCCGAGTGGATTTAAAAAGTAAAACGATTTTATTTCCGAATCGTTTTCATTTGATGTTCCCGTTTCCGAGTGAAATAGAAATCGATTTACTTTTCGAATGAAAGTTCGAATCGTTTTCGAACTATAATTCAGCAATGGTAACATAAAATAATTAATTTTAAATCAAATTGAATGCCCAATATTTTTATGGTTACTTTAAAATCTTCTCAAAATATGACTTATTAATATAAAAATATTGGATAGATATAACCGTTGACATCAAAATTGTCAATTACTTTTCATTTCACTCACTCAAAGGCACAACTTTTAAAACCGAATAATTTGATCGTTTTTCGGAAACGGGAACAGCTATCAATTCCGATTCCACATGATTTGATCGAAATCGAAAACGGGAACAGGCCTGTTTGTTTTTATCAAAATAAAAAAAACACACAACACACATACACGCACATGACGCAGAGAGTCGTTCACTCTCTCTCTCTCTTGCTCTAAGCAAAACAGATTATCATGTTATGTGCTCCATAAAAACTTTTCTTTGGCCTTTTGACCCACTTCGCGGACAAATTTTCAAAATTTTCTTCCTTAGTGCGCCCCTGCTTAACTAAATGAAGGTCTATGCCAAATCTTAAATCTGTAAGATAAGCAGTTTTGGCTGTGGGACCGACATATTAAGTCAGTGTCAATCAAACGGGCCCACAGGTTTATAATATGGGCATTTCCACAGTCGCGAACGCGACATTCGTACGCCTTTAGAGTGCGGAAAAATATAGAAGACAACAAGAATTTTTGATTTTGTTTCTATATTTTGGTAGAATTTTGCAGCAGTATATTTAGTGCAAAAGGTAGGTTTAGTCGATTTGACGATTAAAATATACTTTAAAAAAATCATGAGATTTATCACGCGACAAAAATGGAAGTCGTTTTCGACTGCATCTAAAAAAATTCATAAATCTGCGAAAGTTAAATAAAAATGTTGAAGCAGTTAAGTTTTAAATAAAGGGGAATAATGCAGCTTGTTATTGAGTGCAGTCATATTCAATTATTTACATTAGTTTTGTTTTTATAAGCTTTAATATTATGAAGAACGCGACATGTTAAAAAAAGCTAACAGTGAAATGGACATATCTTCAGTATTCAGGCCAATTTTCTTATAGTAAAGAATCAGAAACGCTGTACATACATTTTAGTATTTATTTTGATTTTTGTTTTCAATGTTATGTTGAGAAAAATTTTTGATGTGAAACATTTTTAATTTCGGTACGGAAGATTTTGGTAGAAGTAAAATTTGATTTCAGCGTCACGTGACGCTGACGTCATTCATATTTTGTGTTGTGGAGTTTCCCGGCAAACACAAACACACAAGAGGATGGGCAAAGGGGGAAGCAAAGAGGTAGAAAAGATGCTGAAGAGGAGCAACTGGGTGGGTTTTGGAAAAGATTTGGGTGGGATCTGGGTGGTATTTGGGAGGGATTTGGGGGGATTTGGGTGGGATCTGGGTGGTATCGGGGTGGGATATAGTTGGGATCTGGATGCGATCTAGGTGGGATCCGGGTGGTACCTGGGTGGGATCTGGGAGGGATCTGGGTGGGATCTGGATAGCATCTGGGCGGGGTCTAAGTGGTATCTGAGTAGAATCTGGGTAGGATTTGGTTCGGATCTAACTGGGTGGAGTCTAGATGGGATCTGGAGGGATTTGGGCGGATTCTAAGTGGGATCTGGGTAGGTTCTGAGTGGGATGTGGGTGGGAGCTATGTTGGATCTTGGTGGGATCTGGGTGGTATTTGGGAGTTATTTGGGTGGGATCTGAGTAGGATCTGGGTGGAGTCTAGGTGGTATCTGCCTGGGATCTGTGTGGTATCTGGCAGGGATCTGGGTGGGATCTCAGATCTCACCTTGGTGGTATCTGGGTGGATGAAACATCATCATTTATCTATGGATCAGCACAATAAAAAAACTTCCTAAAAAATGAAAGAACACTGCAGCAAGTGATCTTGTTGCTGGTATTTCTACTCCCTGTTGGTTTTCTTCTTTCGAAAAAGCGCCCTTGCTGATTTATGTACCATTGAGAGAGCTTGTGATTCGAAAATAAGCTCTTAAACTAAGCATCATGTTTCACATCAAAGCCTCATGAGTGTTAACGACACTCACACCTTTTTTTTTTCTCGGTGGACCTTTCTGTGGAAATGCCCATATACCATTGAGAGAGCTTGTAATTTTGAAATTAAGCAAACATGTTTCACTCTATAATAAAATATTAATAATTTTTATCACCAATAATTCTCCGACTGACGACTTGATAGTCATAGCCGCATTACTTATTTAAAACTCAACGTCTCTGTTCATAGATTTTTTTATTAAGTATTATTATTATATTGTGTTAAGAGAAATATATGATAAGCGTGTACAAATCTGGATCAAACCTAGAAGGATTTTTCTACTTTAACATATAAACTACATGACTTAATGTTCTTCTCTCTTATATAATGTGTACAAATTTTCTATTTCATACAAAATAGTTTCGTCCGGACATCATTATACATAATCATCTTTTTGTGTTGTTAGGTACGCACGGTCATCCGTACAATCGCCCACTGTCTTTTACGACCTCCCCACCCTCACAAATTGTGGCTGAACAATTGCCAAATGATTTGATTGCTGTACTTAGTTTGTTCGGGGGATGACTGTCTTAGGCTGGTGGGAGATGTGAAGCAAATCTTAGAAAATATATAAACAACGCATAAAATTCCTTACCTAACAGCAAGACGAATCATCATTCTGACGGGGACGACGTGGTTGAGCAGCATTGAGACGTATACTGGGGGTTTTAGGCTTCTGTTCCTTTTTTTCCTTCGCATCCCCATCCCCATTTGAAATAGTAGGAGCTATAATACGACTGTAGATATTCGCAGCCATCATGATAAACAGATCATCCACATTAATACCACTTTTAGCCGAGGCCTCCATAAACGGTACGCCCAAATGACTGGCATACATGGCAGCTGCCTGTTGGTCCACCTGACGGTCATCATAATTATCACACTTATTGCCCACCAGCATAATGTTGACACGATCGTCTGCATGACGTGCGATCTCTTTCATCCAGATCTCAGTGTGCAGATAGGAATCGCGTTGTGTTGTATCGTACACTAGTATTATTCCATGGGCACCACGATAGTATGAGGTCATGACGGAACGGAAGCGCTCCTCACCAGCCGTATCCCAGATTTGTAGCCTCACCCTACAGCCGGACACCTCAACATTGCGCATCTTAAAGTCAAGGCCCACCGAACTGGCATAATGACCGGTAAAGCGATTGTTGGTGAAGCGTAGCAAGAGGCACGTTTTACCGACACCCGAATCGCCCAGCATGATTATTTTAAAGATATATGCGTGGTCAGGCATGTTGAGACTGAGATATACGTAGTTGATATGTAAGTAAGCGTTTGACTTATGAGGTATGGGCTACAGGATTGAAATTAGTTTCATAGCGAAACGAATTACTTGATGAAGTAAAATGTGAGGGTTAGGGATACGGTTACTGTTTTGGTCGATCACTGTTTTCCGGCTACGGTTATATTATGGTGGTGGGATATGGGTAACGGTTATCAACCTTAATTTGTTTTGGGTTTTGGTTACGGTTACGGTTATTGGTTTAAAACAGTGGTGCCAAAAATGCCAAAAGCCTATCCCATGGGATAGGAACTCATGATACTGCAGGCGCACAGTGGCCGGTTTGGCGAATTTAGCGTTGCAAAAATAAAAAATTGATGGTCGATTTTTTTGACCGCTTTAATTTAATTTAATAAAGGGATCCCCAGATAGCCCGAAAATGTTTGGTTTATTGAATTTGGTCAATTATTTTGGATTTTACAGTGGTTCAAAGTTGAACAATTTTTCAAACTGATAAATTTTTGTATTTTTTTGGTTTCAAATGTCACGTTTGGGAAGGTATAAAAACCAAACGAAAATTCCGATTTCATTTTGGTATTTTGCTTTTTAAAGATGCATCAATTCTGTAGAAAATTGAATAAGAAAGTTTTATTTTTTTTTTTAATAATTTGAGTTATTGTCGTTTTACTGAAGTACTAGTTTTTTACCTTATTTTCCCACTTGGATGGACTGCGAGAAGTGCATTCACGCTAGTCCACGCTTATAGAGTAAAATTATTTTTAAAATACATATTTCTGAATAAAAATATATTTATGTGGTCTTGCGTCGAGCTGCGTCTTGCTAATATGAGCGACTGGAACATATTAATATGCACGAATAATCTATGTATTTAGGTAAAATCAAAGCAAGCTGTAATATGCAAACTCGTTTTGCATTTGATGTTTAACGCAATATCAGAACATTGTGCTAAGGTTAGCACATATCCTGAAGGGGAATGCATCCTTTGAACACGCTTAGGTGTCCTAAACCCAAATCGACTGGGATGGGGTAGGCAAAGAGATTGAGTAAATGAAATGCTACCTATTGGGATTATTGTAAAACGATTAACTCTGCGCCAAATTATTCACCTTTTTACTCACTTACGTTCGGTTTGAGATACGTTTGTTTAATCCTCAAGTTACTTCTTCGGATATTATTTATCCATTACGGCACAAATAAAGGTCAAAATCAAAATTTTCAATGGTATATGATAAATAAAAACACAAATCAAAAAATTTATACCATGGTTAGCTTGTAATATAAAATAGAAAAACAATATATAAATTAAAAATAAAAAAAATTAAACTCTTTTTTTTTTTTTAATAAAGAACGAAAGATAAATAAACGCGGTATTTTTAAAAAAATAAAAGGAGTTGTTTTTGGATTTCCTTTATTTCAGTGGTCCCTTTGCACAGAAAAAAGTTTTTTGATAAATTCAACTAATTCTGTGGTTAAAATGCTCCAACCCATAATCGTGTTTTGAACTTACCCTCAGGTACAGTTTAAGTGGCATATAACATAACGTAATGATAACAGTAAATTTCAAGCAGAAACCAATAAAAATAGTTACAGTAACTCGAAAAATTATAGAGGTATATCCTTTATGAACTCTTCTTTCTTCTTTATTGGCCATCACAACCGTTTGACGGTCTGGGCCTCTGCGATTAATGCTCTCCAGTCGCTTCTGTTTCGTGCGAGCCGGCACCAGTTGGTCACACCAAGCTTGGCAATGTCTGTTCGCACCTGGTCGTCCCATCTTTCAAGCTGAATACAAGTCAATTTTCCAAATAATTCTAGCACGTCAAGTTTTTAAGATATCAATGGTCAAAGTTGGTAAAAATGCCTAAAAAGGCAACTTTCAAAAATATTTTAAAAAAGCCATCTTTAACGGAATAATGCGTGTGAAAATTTAGATAAATAGGTTGATCTTTCCTCTATCGAGGGCCAAAACCAAATTCTTGAAAAAAATACCAATGCCATTCATTGTCATTGTCGTACGGAAATGTCTTTCTCAAAGTGTCTTAACCATTGTCTTATTCTCTATTTAAATGCAATAAAAATTGTATGAAACAAAATTTTAGGTTTGGAATAAATTAATAGTTGAACATTTTTTTCAATATCCTATATTATTCAACATTGTTTTTTTTTTTTACTGTGCTATAAGTTGGAAAAGAAATCCTGTTTGATTTTCTCTTCTATGATACATTGTCTTCGGAGATAAGCGTCCAACAGTAGTCGGTCAGCATGTGAATAGGGTTTTTTCCATGGTATCTCTTTTCCATGTCCGACATGTCCTGATGAAATCTTTCCCCATGCTCATCACTTGTGTCGGCTAAGTGTTCGGGGGAAAAAATCCAAATGAGAGTCCAAGAAGTGTATTTTTAGTGACATGTTACATTTCATTTCTTTAAAGTTATGGAGCATCTCAGAAACCGTTTGTTTGGACTGCGGTGTACTTTGACCTCCAAGGAATTCACTAAAAACTCTCTTTACTGAAATCCACGTCTTTTTTTCAATATCACTTAAGGTCATCAGGAAGTCCCCATCTTCTTTCATTAATCTGCGTATTTGCGGCCCTATGAAGACCCCTTCTTTGTTTTTTCGCATCGCTGAGTCTGGGAAAGAAATGCTTCAAATACTCAATTGCCCGTCCATCCTTAGGAAGAGGTGGTAGACAGATTTTTTCTGCCTTGGCTAGGGGCAAGCGCAGAACATTCTGCTATAATGGTCCTTGCGTGCACGACTGTCCCACTCGCAAAGAAAACATCCGTACTTAATAAATCCTAATTGCATTCCCATGACCAAGGATACCATTTTCAGATCTGCACAAATGAGCAACTGGTGATGTTTGTAGTCGATTTTTTCCAATACGTACTTAACAGTCTCATGAGTTTCTTTTAAATTTGTTGAGTATACAATGGGTATGGAGGGAAAGGTGTTCCCAATATGTAAAAGCACCGCTTTTAAGCTATTGCAAAATGAATCAATAAAAAGGCGCCACTGGTCTGCATCATGCGTTATACCCATTCTGTCCATCAAACCATCAATATTGATACAATAGCACAACGTTTGTTCTTGTTGAAACAAATCGTGGAATTTTTTCGTCCCGACGGCGCAGAGATGGAAATACGGACATCCGCCCGCAAACAATCCCACTCCTTTAATCTTGATCCCAATAATTCTGCCTTAGATTTTGGCAAATTTAGGTCTTCAAATCGTTATACTGCGCTTGATTTATGGATCCAGAGTGGCTCTTTGGTATTAATTTCACATCATCATAATCCCCGACTTCATCCCAGAGAATTTCTTCATCGAATAATGGATGGAAAGTTGAAGAGCTTGGACATGAGCTCAAGTTTCCATCACCTTGACAGGTTGGTAAAGATGATGATGGCAGATCAACTAGATGAAACAGTGGGAAATTTGAAACACTCAGAAAAAAGATTTTCCTTAAATTTTAGGAAAATGGATTTTATTACCTAAAATCTTATTTTTAGGCAATAATTTCCTTAAATATAGGGCATTTTACCTAAAAAATCTGTTTTTAGGTTAAATTTTTTTAGGAATCCTTTGCCTTAAAATTATGCCATTTTCCTAAACTTTGCATTATTATTTAAAATATAAACAAATATTTACAAAGCGGTTATTTTACGTTAAGAATGAATATATTTTATACATTTACGAATAATAATAATATTTACTTTACCAATTTAAATTATTTAATAATATTAAAAAATTGTTGCAAATGTTCATATATAATTTTTTTCAGCTGATTGCCACCATGAAATATATGTCAATATATGGCAATGGTTTGAAAGATATTAATTAATTAAGTCATAAACAAATAAAAATTGTACGACTTTTTCATATGATATGAATAATTGAATTTGGTTGTGGTTAAACTTAGTTTGCAACTTTGGTCACACTACGCCACAAAATCGCTTGTCACTTAATTCTCGCTGCACGCGCCGGACGGTTGTCATTTTTACAAGTAAATAAATTTTTTGTTGTGTGAAATAAGTGAAGTGGCTAACAATAATACATGTACACGGGATTGGAACAAGAAGAAGTACATAAATGAACAATGCACCTTATGTTATATTATTATTTTTCATTTATATGTTTACGGCTCAAACAAAATCAAACAAACACCATACATTCCTCAAACGTATGATCTTCTTCTTCTTGTTCGTGCCTGTGTGGACGCTCTGTAGTTACACAGTATGCGAGCAGTGCATACATACATTTGTGTTTTTCTGTCCCTTTTTGCCTTCGACCGTGAATTGCACTTTTTCTCTATACTGTCGTGTGTATAAAAATTAATATGTAGAAAACAAAAATTTTTGTGAAATAAAATTTAAGTATTTGTGAAACAAACAAAATGAAATTGTTTTTATTTTATATATATAAATTTTTTGGATATTACTGCTTAAATTATGGTTATGTTCTACTACCTAAAAACAAATATATAAGGGCATTTATTGTCAAAAATGTAGGCCTTTCTATAACTAACAATTTAAGGGCGTACGCTGCCTAAAATTTTAGGTCACATATTACCTAAAAAGCAAATTTATTGACGAAAATGTAGGCCTTTCTATTACCTAAAAATACGTTTTATGGCACTACATTGCCTTAAATTTTAGGACACATATTACCTAAAAATCAAATTTATTGCTTAGAAAACTTTAGGTAATGGAGGCCTGAATTTAAGTCCATATATTCCTTGGCTGTCATTTTAGGTCATATGGACTTAAATTTCAGGCAATTTTTAACATTTTTAGGTAATATTTTTTTCTGAGTTCGAAACCAATTTTGACACTGTCTTTCCTTCGCAGGCTTTATCACCATACACATCACGTAACTTTTTAACCTCTCTCTGCGCTTTTTCCTTTACGGAAATAACAATGTAAAATATGACGAAAATGCTCTTTTGTGGACTCCATATTAAAAAGTGCATAAAATCTGGGGTCTAATCATTATACTGTTACTCGCAGCTTTAGATCTTTATAAATAAAGGCGCCCGTTCTGTTGGCATGTGGGCACTGGTGCAGTATATATTCCATCAGTAGATTGAAGAAGTCACACGATAAGGTGTCGCCCTGCCTAAAACCTCTTTTGGTATCAAATGGTTCGGAGCGGTTCTTTTCTATTTTGACGGAGCTTTGCGTACTTCTCAACGTCATCATGCAAAGTCGAACGTACTTCGCTGGTATACCAAACGTGACAGGGCTTCAAAAACCTTGAACTTATCGGCTGTCGAAGGCTGATTTATAATCAACAAAAAGATGGTATGTGTTGATGCCTCTCTCATAGGTCTTCTCCAGGATTTGTCGTACTGTGAATATCTGGTCTGTGGTGGATTTACCACGTTCACAAATAATTCGCGACAGAACCTTAAATGCAATGGGAAGGAGACTGATCCCGCGGTAGATGGCGCAAACTGCAGAGTCTCCTTTTTTAAAGATTGAACATAGGACACTTAGATTCCAATCGTCGGGCATGCTTTCGTCAACCCAAGAAGTTGGTGCATGCATTTTACCAATTCTTCGCCTCCAGCCTCAAACAATTCAGCGGGCAGCTCATCCGCGCCTGGTGATCTGTTGTCCTTTGTATGGCTAAACAGGCTTCATGTTGGGTGGGCGGGTCTATCTCTATGTTGTCGATTGGTGGCATCGCTACTTCTCTAGAGGCGGCATCATGTTCGTCATCGCCTCCCAGTAGGTTGGAGAAGTAGCTTCTCCATTTGTTAAGCGCCACTTGCGGATCGGTGACCAGATTCCCGTGTTCGTCTTTGCATTGTGCGACTCTGGGCTTAAAACCTTCTGTTAATTGCTTAATTTTTGGTAAAATTTTCAAGTCTCACTCATGCCGAATAACATCTCGACTTCCTCGCGCATGCGCCTTTCCTGCTCGTTCTTTTTCCTTCTAAAGAGGCGCTTCTCCTCTTTCTTTTTCTCCCGGTATCGCTCCTTAACAGCCCGCGTTGCTCCCGACTGCAGAGTTCTCCTGTAGGCTGCGTCTTTCTTTGCAGTAGCGCATCGGCACTCCTCATCGTACCAGGACCGCCTTCGAGGGGACTCGGAGTACCCGAGTGTCTCCTGTACTCATGGAGCCGTACTCATGGAGTGGTGGTGGTTCAGAACTTCTAGTCATAGATCTTCTGGACCTAATGGGGGCGTATGTGGTCAGGTAAAGCTGCTGATCGGTTCAACTTGGCGAACCCAGCGTGATCCTGGCTTACTACGTCTCAAGTCGACTCACACCTCCTCGTGGTGACCACCGGAAGCAGTGGCAATGCACCCGCATTTGCTGCTGACTAACGTGAGCGGCAACCCGCCCTTCCCTACAGGGTATAATATATAGGGTTAGTGCGTCGGGTTTGGTACCCACCACAAAAACACCAATGAAAACTGGGACTACCATGCCTCGATACAGACCCCTTGAGACGACCCACGCAAACGTTTTAAGGACCAGATTTGAGGATATCAGCTGGATTTGGTTTTTAAAAAAACCCCCCCCCCCCCCCATAAAAAAAAAAAAAAAACCTTTTATTTAAATTTTTTTTTTTTCCCCCCAAAGGGGTTAAATAAATAACTTTTCTTTCCCACACACCAAGAAGTGAAACATAATTGTTGTTTATTTTTTTTTTTCAAATAATTTTTGGTTTCTTTTTATTTTTGTTTTTTTTTTTTTTTTCTTTTGTGTTTGTTTTTTTTTTTATTAATAATCGATAATTTGATTATGCCATATACACACATATATATATATGTATATAAATCATTTGGATCAGCGTTTGTCAATGTGCTTCGGCATTATGTTTTATATATATATATACCGTTCTCGGATTAATATTATTATCATTGGTTTGGTATGGTGTGTATATCCTTTTCCTTTTATAAATTCAATAATGTACATGAAATAATAATTTTAATTGATTTACTTGCTAAATTTATATTATATATATATTTATATATCGTATGTCTATATGTCGAAAAAAAAACACACACACCCCATCCAGTTGTACGAGACTTACATTTCGTACGCTTCCTTCATCCAGGGTTAGGGGAAGGAGGATAGGGGGCGAGGGGGATGCTTGAGCTAAGTTCCTGATCGGTTGTTCTTTATGCTTAATGCTGAATGCTTCATTTTTATAATATTTCTTTCTTTTTTCCCTTCATCTTTTCTTTTTTTTTGGTTTAGCTAGCAAATGTTATAACTTGTCTTGTTCATGGGTTACTTCATCGCTGAGTTTGTATCGAAGCTTTGTGCGAATGGAAGGGTGGTAAGGGTGTGGGGGGATTGGTTTAGCCGAATCAATGCAACTTCTTTGTCAGTTTTGTACTCCGTTTAGACTTCTTTTGGTGTAAAAATATGATTAGCATTATATTTTTAAGTTATTATTCTCTATACAAACTCAGCGGCAAAATGGTTGAAAAAAAATTATGATCGCTTCAGGCTTGTTTTATTTATAATAATAATTATGTGTGTCGTTTTTTATACATCTATACATATTGTTTACCGTTATCATAATCATAATTATTATTATTATTATTGTTACAAAATCATACATTTACATACATACTATATATTGTTTGTTTGTTTGCCAGCCGTTGCATGAAAAACCAATTTACACTTAAACATATTGGCACACTTAATGTTTGTCTTCTTTCGATACAATTTCGATTTTGTTATTATGTATACCACATTGCCCAAACACTCAGAGATTGAAATTGGTCATAGATTTTAGAAAACATGTGATGAAAAATTGTATATGCAGCTGTGAGCTAGAACCAGAATGTTTGAAGTTATGTGCAAGCATAACGAGACCTCGAGCCGGCCTAATATTATAGGTTTGAAAGGTCAGAAAGGTCGTTAATTAAATTAATATTATTAAGAATGAAGAAAACTCAATCATATCAATCGTTTTTCCCACAGAATCTTGGCATTATTGTGTAAAGAAAACTCAGCCGTTTTTTTAACTAAAGACGTAAGTAATTTGATTTGTTTTGCCACATATTTCGTCAATGTGGAACATAAGCTTAGTGTGACCAAATTTAAGAAATTGTGGTTAACTTACTCGATCAACAGAGTCTTGTTTTGAATTGTAATCTTTTTTATATGCTGTCAAAGTCCAAAGAAAGCTGACTATTGACTTCAACTAATCACTCTAGCGAATAACATATGTTGTTAATGAGCAGGTCCAACTGCGATTAATCTTCGGCCCACCATCTACTTTTTTTGGCTTGAAATGAAGGGCGACGTGACATTGTGTGGCTTCAATTTTAGTTCAACACTTGAAAGCATAACAAGACCCACTGCCTATTTACATAGACTCTACAAATGTGCTGTGAAACGTAACATTAATTCTGCTGCAGAAATGAAAAATGTTCAGTCTGGCGAAATCGTTCATTTTACTTCTTCTTCCCACAAGTTTTGTATGACACTTGAACCATTGGAACGGTAAAACTGAAAATGCGAAATTTTTAAATAAATGCTAATAACTCCTACAAATTCCAACAGATTTCGATAAATGAACGCTTTTTAAATTTGTTATCATCCAAGATTTTATTACTTTACTTTTTTTAGTGAAAATAACTGCGTAATTTACGGTTTTTTCAAATATTCATAATCCTAATCATTTTACTCGTTCTTATTTATTTCAAATTTAATTTTTGATTTATTTCTATATTGTACCGGTCGTATACAAACGGTTAAGAAATATAATGATGCTAGAGGTGGGAAAGTATGAGAGGATTGACGCAAGTGGTTCCAGAGCGAGCCATTGCTGAACACTGCTTAGAGATATTTGATGAAAAACTTACATTTAGCGGGAGAACATAAAATTTCAGCTTTTTTATGGCCAGAATTTAAATAGCTGCGCTATTTAAAAGAAGGATAATGTAAGGAGATCTTTTACCTCATGAAACAAGATCTGTTTTCTATTTATTTTAAAACATCGGATGGTCAATTTAGCTTGGAAAGAACTGGCCGAGTGTAAAGAAACCAATGGTTAGTTAGCGGACAATGAGATGATGCCATATAAAGAAATTCAAGATCAAAATAGGCAGAAAATGTACAAAAATGCGTTTTTTCCAGAAAAAAAAAAATATTAAAGCTTTGAAAAATGCAAGAAAAGGAATTGCCCCTGAATGAACAACCAGGAAAGCCAAGGCTGCAAACCGGTTCGGAGTTGAACCGCTCCGGAGTCGGAGGCTCCGGAATTTTTGGGAAGTCTGAACCGAACCTGAACCGGAGCAGAACAATTTTTTCTTCCCGAACCCGAACCTGAACCGGAGCAAAAAAAGTTGAAAAGGGTTCGGTTCAAAAAAGATGTTCTGTTTGCCATTTCCCACAATTTTAAAGCCTTGGAATAAAAACAGCTTTCAGAGAAACATAAGTAAAAACTTTAAAAATGGCGAATAAAAGAATACATGATTCTTTACCACGTTTATCTTCTGATAAAGATGAAAAGCTTAAAGCTTTAAAGAAAAGAAAAAGAACTGCTGTTCCTTAAATACAAGTATTAGTCAAGCGCACTTTTTCTACTCATATATGTATTTGTTTTATCCAGCTATAGAGTCAGTAAAAATTAAAGATTGCTGTAAGACACTCTAATGTTTAATTTATGACATTGGGTTTTTTTTCTTTTTTTTTATCACAACGGAAACGAAGAAGATGAAAAGATTTTGATGAAGAACTTGAAGTGATTGCTTCGCGACGA
The DNA here is from genome assembly GCA_018904235.1 of Lordiphosa stackelbergi. NCBI lineage: Eukaryota > Metazoa > Arthropoda > Insecta > Diptera > Drosophilidae > Lordiphosa > Lordiphosa stackelbergi. Next base: position 32,118 of record JAEIFU010000291.1, on the reverse strand, counting down.
AGAATATTTTAAAATAGAAAAACAATTATGTTCTCATATGTCGTACGTATCTAACTAAGCGTGTTCAAACATAACTTAATTTTTATTAATTCAATAATTGTTGTTTATTTTGAGAACACAACACCATCTAGTTTAAGAACGAAACCTATGTAACTAAAGCATTGTTTTAACAAAGATGTTTGAAAAATGTTAACATCAATTAAGTTATAAATTTAGCCAAATTGGTAATTTAAAATGTTCTTATCTTTAACCAATTTTTTTATTAAGTGCACACAACAGATCAAATCTGAGGAAAAAAAAATTTATATTTAATCTTTCCAAATAATTTTAGATTTCATGTTACGGGGAAGGGGATGTTGGCGTGGTCGATTCATAAAATAAACAAAAACCGAAATTCTACTCTTAATTTGAATAATTTTTTTGTGCAAAAACTTAACTTCCTATCTTTCAATTTGGAGTTGATGTCAAAAAAACGAAAAAAATAATACAGAGAGGCGAAATGGGTGCACACACATACACAAAGTCTTCTGTCAATTTGGAGTTGTCTGTTTTGCACTTGTGCTGCCTTTGGAAAATTCCAAACAGTCATAGCAATGCTGGCAAGAGATGTCCTCTGACAACTTGCAGAAGATAGGCACAGCCTGCTGATGATGAAACCGCGAGGCTCTTGAAGCAGCTGTACAGTCCACCATCCTCCTATGTGGTGTGTGCGTGTCTTGTTTAAAAAAGTTATGAACAAACATAAATTTAGAATAGAGTGGCAATCGACTCCGTTTCTGTCAGAAATTAGTCAGCTGTTTGCTCTCGCTTGCGCTCTCTAGGAGCATTTGGGAATATATCCGTCTCGCTCTAACCACTGTGATTTCCTATGGGGACAATAAGACTCTCAATGCGGACTATCGCTTAACACCGCTCTTATACTCGTTGCTTCATGACTTATTGACCTGGAGCCTACTTAAACGTTCGATGTTTCAAGCTCAAATATTATATTATCAAGCCTCTAAACTTTTGTTTGTTTCAATTTACGTACAATCTTTCTGAACCTAGGTTCTGCAACCTTCTGAACCCGCTCCCGAAAAAATTCGCGGGTTCGAACCCCGGAGTGAACCCCTGTCGATTTTTATGAGGTTTGCAGCCCTGAGGAAAGCTAATATTATGTACGGTGAATCAAAAAAATTTAGGCACACCTTCATTTTCAAAGTTTGTTCCTAAATATATATCTGTTTACTTTTTTGGATCTGGCTGGCTTAAGTTGAGTTTGACAAAAAACAGGTCGTAAAAACCCATATAAATATAATCTGTTAAATTATAAAGATGCAACATTCATTGTTCAACATTTGACTTTATTTGAGGCCTATAATTAGATGAGATAAATTTTTAGTTTGGTACGATATTTCACATGAATACATAGAAACAATTTCCTACAAATAAGAAGCCTTTTCAAACGTATTCAGATTTCAAAGCTGTACAAAATTGTTTCTATTCATGTGAAATATCGTATCAAACTAAAAATTTTTCTTATCTGAGTATAGGCCTTTAAAAAAGATATATAATTTAATTTTTCTTATAGTTTTTTGTTACAAATTGATAATAAATAAAAGAGACACGATTTTTATGTCAAAAAAGTATTCAATGGCTTATGTCGAATTTTGGAGCTCTCAATACTTAGTAAGCGTCTACGCATACTTGCTATTAAGTTGGATATCTCTTCTGTCAGTAAAGCTTGATTTGGAGAATGCTTTGATGTTATGTAATGTTCCCGAATTTATCTGTCCAGTAGTTGACAAATATGTTCAATAGGATCATGTCTGGTGATTGCGGAGGCGTTTTTAATTGCTTGCAATGATAAATTAGCCATTCCTGACCCAGATATGACGAATGTTAAAAGAATCACTGCTGTCCATTTAAGCCAAATTTTCCAAAAGTGGGTACCGACTTTAAAGGTTCCTATAGGGTAAAGTCACCGGTTGTGGACACCCCAGTCTATTTTTTGACAGGTAACAGATGCCGCCAAACTGATTAATGTCAAACTTGTAGTTTGACAGTTCACATAATCTGAGCCAATACCGAACTGTAAACACACATTTGGTTTCTTGCTGTGAGCAAATAAAAAAAATCGTGAAAATTTTTCCGAGCTTCCATAATTTTTAAATCGAAGCAAAATATTGCAAAGAGCTGAGTATTATACTTTATGATTTAGTGCATTAAGTGTACTTTGTGATGTGATATCAAGTTTCAGTGAAATGTTTGTGTCGTGTAAACTTGCTGAACAAAATAAAAATGGCTACCATTTCCAAGAATGGACACACTTTTGCACCGGTTGTGGACACCCTCGTTTTTTGTGTTTAAAGCGTGTGTTTGGCCATAAAACTGTCAAATATCTTTGTTTATGTTAGTGTAACATATTTTAACAGCATTTTTGTGAATTTTTGTGCATTTTTAGCCATGTCAACACCAAAAAAATCGTCTGATTCAACAAAAATCAATTTTAATGGGCTGGTCGATGCCATTAAGCAATGGCTCATCGATAAGAAGGCCGTCAAAGCTACAGCCAAGGAATATGGGCTTCCTCGAACCACTTTGATTCGGTATTTGGAAAAAGTCAGAGCAAATTTTGCAGATGTTTTGTCCGTTGTTGATTCGGTTTTGTTGGAATTCGTTCGAGTGCAGGACACTCGACTTGGCACTGACGCCAAAAACAATCAAGTCCGGTTTTCGTAAGCCCGGTATTGTTCCGTTTTACCCTGATGCTTTCTCCGAAGCTGACTTCATTGAGGCTGTCGAACGAAATGCAGTAAAAGTCGCCACAGAAGCTGATCTTGATGAAGTCAATCAGCGTCGTATCATCGTTTCCGCCGATCCCAATATTGGGCAAGAAGAAAAGGTGTTAACCTCCCCGAACCATCCACTTCACGAGCGTCTTCGGCTAGCCGCTTATCACTGTTGGATGAAATTGGGCCGGTGCAAGGAACTTCTCCGAAAAGCCATCGAATCGCGGTCGCAAGCCAATGCAAACCACTGTGCTAACTTCTCCGGAAAGCGTCGAGGTTTTGCGCGAGAAGGCAAAAAATCAGCTGAGCGCGCAGCCAAGCGTGATTTTGTGTCGCACCAGAAGAGACCCCCAGAAACGTGGCCGGCCAGGAAAACGACAGGCAACACCACCAGCCAAGCCGTCGGCCAAACGCGATGCCAAGAAGAAGGCGTCTTCGGAAGAAGACGAAGATGTCGACTTCTGTTTGATTTGTTTGGCGCTCTTGCTAAAAAAACTGACCGCTGCAAATTCGATCCATTGCGATGTTTGCGATCGTCCTGTGCATTTGAAGTGCGCTGGCATGACGGCCAGCTATTTCACATACATTTTTTTTTTTAATTTGCAGCTGAAGGCCATAATTTTTTGATGTTTTTCGCTGAAGGCTTCTTAAATAAATAAACGTTTTTTTTTTCATCAATTCATGGCCATTTTACTTCATATTTTTCCATTTCTAGCGATTTTACAGGGGTGTCCACAACCGGGTACAAAAAAATTTTGGCCAAAAATCATGCAAATTTTTTTCCATTTGTCTAGAACAATAGGTTACTTCAGAGGAAAGTTAGCTAGAGTCTCTAGCTTTACAATGATGTTCATATAACCGCATAATGTTGACTTGGAAAAAAGTTTTTAGTGAAAAACGCAAGTGTGTCCACAACCGGAGACTCTCCCCTAATATTTATTACGCCTACAAAAACCAAATTTTCAACTCCATGGGCAGCATACCATAATACTTCTGACGCATTGCTTATCTGTTTTAAAAATGTTATGCTTTCGTAATTCTTTTTGTGATCCATCTGAACCAAATAGGGTAATTACTGATTTGTCACAAATTTTAACGCTATTTCAAAATGATTCCGGCTTATTAACACTCTTTTTCTTATTAACCATTGAAATGAATGGTTCACACCGAGGTACTTGTCCTAGATACCCAGCTCTATATAGCGTATTCCTCACAGTTGGAGAATGAAAGTTTGCTTTAAAGGATTCCTGCATTTCAGTGCATAATTTCACAGACGAAATTTTTGGGTTTCGCGCAATGAAATATTTTTCGCTGTTCCTGATCTCGTCTCTTGCTCTATACTTCTGGTATATATGAAATGTTTTATAATGTTTTCAACAATTTTACTTTGACCTCTCAACTATAAATAGTTCCAATTTCGCGATACGTCTTTAGCTGTACGTACAGAGTTATGATCAATTGTCTTAAGGCCGAAAACTAGGATGCTGTTCTATTTGTACACTCACAACGCAAAGCATAATGCTAATTGTAACATTTTTTGTACAAGCAAACAATTGCTTTTTATTTTGCTCTCTTCTGCTTTGTATTTGAAAACAAAAATCAAAATCTTATTTGGTTTAGACTCGAGTAATTTGCAGAGTTAATGCTGAGAGCGAGAGAGAACTAATGCGCAAACTGTTAAAAGAATTTTTGAAAGATTATTATGCAAGTGAAGCAAAAGACAAGATCGTCTTGCCATTAAATTGAATGTTCGTTGAAATTTTTCAAACACCTTTGGGAGTTTCAAGTGTTTTCTAAAAAGTATGTCCTCATGTTAATCTCTCTCTCTCTCTCTGAGTGTGTGGCCCCTCGTTTAGGGATCAGCAGAATTTTGAATAAATTTTCCAAAAATTTGATCCCTAAAAGAAGGCCTTTTTGGTGGGGGCCATACATGGTGTACATTGTGGTTGAATTTTTTGCTTAATTAAAAAACAGGAACCCGAAAAATCAAAGGAGCAGAAGAAAGAGTAGGAGACATCCAATTGCACTTAGTCCCGACATTAACTTAACCTCTCTCTTCTTCTAATAGTAGGCTGGGAAGGGATGATAGTTCGACGGATTGGAAGCATGATGATTGGCCGAGGGTAAAACCGGCGGCGGTCTTACGCCCGGATGATAGTTGCTGGAGGCCACCTGATGATAGGCACCAAAACTGCGAGCCATGTGACGATTTTGAGCGGCCGCTGCCGCCGATTCACCCAACAAGCGCGATTGATCCGCCGTGCCCAGCAAGCGATTATTCTGCTCCATGAGCAAATGGGCTGTGGGATCAACTAAAAGACGATGCTGATCGGCCGCTGCATTCGAGGCGGCCAATATGCGATGCTGCTCCACCGTGGAGAGTAGACGATGATGCTCCAAACTCTCGCGACTCTGATGCTGCATTTGGGAGGACAGGAACGAACGATTGTTGCCCATGTTGGCGGTATTGGGTGTCAGGTCGAGCGAGGCCATGCGCAACATATCGTGATGCGGATGATTGTAAGGCAACTGGGGTGGCGAGGATACCACATAGTTGGCCGTGCGGCTCAAATCCACCGAAGTGGTCTGATCATGCTCCTGCTCACCCAGCTGCTCACTGAGCATATTGTGCATGGCGGCCGCCGACTGATGCTGCTGCATGGCCAACTGACTGCCGTGACCATGACCATGCTCCTGCTGATGGACCACCGCCGATGAGGGGGCCTGTTGCTGGGCCTGTGAAGCCTGCTGGCTTTGCTCACGATCCGATAGTATATCGTAGATGTGATGATGATATCGGCTGCTCGGCAGCTGGAAGTTGTGATGATAATTGCTCGACGCATTCGAACGCGAACTCATGTCCAGACCCTGCAGATCGGACATATCGTTGGCCGCACTGGCGGCAGCGGCGGCTGCCGCGGCGGCACTGGCCGCCACATTGCTATTGCTGCTGCTGCTCTGACGATATTCGGCCGGTGAGTCCAACTCTTGGCTATTGTACTTCAGATTGCTGGCCATGCTTTCGTACTTGGAGTACATAAGATCGATCTGCGATTGGGGGAACTTCATGCGCATGTCCTGACCGGCGCTGTTGGAAAAAAAAAACAAAATAGCGAGAAAGTTATAAAAACTGTTATAATATCGAAAATACCGATAACACCACCCGCCTTACAGACTTAATGTAGTATATGAGAAAAGTAGTTGCATTAAATGATTATTTAAGATGTCAAAATGATCGATAATCTTGTCGATAACCATAATCATTGATTATATATCGATAACAAGTCGATTTTTACAAACAATTTAACAGAGCTTCTATGAAGCTTCCACATTTTAAGTAGCATATGAGGAAAAATGTTTCATTAAATGATTATTTATGAAATCAGAATAATCGATTTACTTGCCGATAACTAAATATGTAACGGTCCACGTAGTTAGCCAAACTTAAATTAAGCAACATGATTATATACAATATTTGAGTAATCGATAACAATGCCGATAGCTACAGGGTTTCAAGGTCCATACTAAACAAGGTGGTCTAGAAACTTGATATTTCAGTTAGCCTGGAGCAATTAGAATTAGAGAACGTTTGCGCCGCCTCTCAATTTTGCTGGTGCTAAAGGAAAGTACCTCAAAGTGACAGTAGGAAATCACTGTGGTTAGAGGGAGACGACCATAACCCAAATGTATCCAGAGAGAGCGAACAGCTGACCAAAAAGTATCTAGAGAGCGTAAATGAGAGCGAACAGCTGACAATTTTCCGACAGAAGCGGTGTCGACTGAGCAACCTTTCTCTCTAATATTCTTTGCTCCATGCAGTAAGCAACTGTTGTAAGCAAAGCATCTCCGCGGGCGAATTTTTTGTGATTTAGTTAGTAGCTTAGTAGGCTTTGTATTGAAATATATTACTCTCTCGCTCTCGCTCTCTTTGACACAAATATAAAAAGTTGTGAGAGAGCGTGTAAGCCTACCTTGTTTAGTATACCTTGGCTTCAAGCCCTTGCTGAGTTCTGAGTACTGAGTAACGCGTTACTTTTCCATCAGTATGAAGGAAATAATCGCATACAATCTGCTTTACTTTGCCATATGCATGGCCGCTTTGTAAACGGGCTGCCGACAACCTGCATTACTAGGTATTAAGGATGTATGCCAGAGCCGAACTTCCCATTACGAATGCGTACATTATTTTTAAAATTGTAATGCAGATTGTTCGCAGTCTGTTTGTTTGCGATTACTATCTCTCTAACGAAAGTCAGCGATTGTAGTGCCTTACATTTTGGACAGTCGTAATGCATATTTTCTACAGAACACGTTGAGCTCTGCGCCGCTGGGTATACGGAGTTCTGAGAGAGCGAGTGAGCCTACCTGGTTTAGTATGCCTTGGTCCATCTAGTGTTTGGAAGTTTAAACATTCTTTATTTTGAAATAAAAACTTCAAATGTCATTCGGAAAACGACTATAATTTAGTAAAAACTTTGACATTTACGAAATGGGTCGCTAATCACTTGAAGAAATTTGGGAAATATTAAAAACACAAACTCTGCGAAATTTAAAAAAAAAAAAACATTTAAAGAAAAAAAAACTCAATTGCTGGATCAATTCGTGAAGCAAGTTCGTGAAACTGGAATGTTGAAGAATAAACAAACTCGACCGAAAACATTGCCAAGTCAGCCGTGGGGGTCAATTGACCGAAATTGTTTCTTTTAATAAAAAAATAAAACAACCAATTCAAAAAATATTCAACCTTTGAAAAATATTGAACCTTTTTTTATACCAAAATTAAATTCCAATTTCCAATATTATTAGAATTTTAGAATATTTTATAACTGAACTGAATTTGACAAAAAGTCGAGTGTATACTGACAGACGGACAGATAAAAACGCGTTAGAAACAATGTAAATAGAAACCCATGTAAATAGTGCGAAAATAAGAACCCAAAAAACAGAAAAAATCCCACAATTAGAAATTAGTGATTGATAATTGGTCTTGGTTTGATAATTCCTTGTTTCAACCCGATATATTAATCGAAAATTATCGCTTTAAAATTTCTAATCCCCTCAATTCTTCACCTGTTCTGTGGCATTATGCTATTCTCCTCGTCACTGGACATCTGATTGTGCCGCGAGATGTTGTGTCGCCTCTCCTGTTGCTCCTGTTCCTGTACTGCCCGTTTGTGTCGCATCATGTCCCCATTGAAGTTGTAACGCGGTATGCTCGGCGATGAAGCCGGCGAGATGAGCTCATGCTCGGGATATGTGCTGCCCACGCTGGAGGCATTGCGTCGCTGCGGCTGGAGTGCGGGCAGTGGCGATGAGGCTGACATGTTGTTGGCACCACCTGCAGTGGTGGCTGCAGCGCCGCCACTAGAACTGCCCGCAGGTGTGCTATTTGAACCAGGTCCATTGCCATTACCCGACCCAAACATGCCATAATCACGACCCGGTGAAATGGGCGGCGGCGAGGGCGGTGTACGATGATGCGCTGACGAGAAGCCATCCGAATCGGGATGCTGAGGTCGCTGCGGTGTGCTGCCCGCATCCACATCCACATCGTTTTGGTTCTGATTGCTTTGCGGATTGGTGGGCGTGGAGGCGCTGGGCGAAATGTTACAGGCACCCTGGAACATGGGCAGCGGTGGTATTTGCATGGGGAAACTGCCCAAATTTTTCATCATTTTCAGCTCATTCTCCAGATTGTCCATGGCACCACCAATGCCGGCGCCATTGGCGGCGGAAGTGCCGGCACCAGTGGTACCACCACCAGTACCACCACCACCGCTACCGGGACCAAAGCGTTGGGTTTCCGCATCGATAACGGTTTGGCGTTACGGTTACTGTTTTGGCCGATCGCTTTTTTCCGGTTACGGGTTTATTACGGTTGTGGAATATCGGTTACGGTACTGGTTACGGTTATTAACCTAATTCTGTTTCGGGTTTTGGTTACGGTTACGGTTATTAGTATAAAATATAACTTTGACAAATCTTGCCGACAAAGGCGGTGATTTTATTTTATTTAACTCCTGAAAACAAACGCTTAACACTTATTTGTGTGGGTGGTACTGCTAGCAAAACTTTTGATAATTTAAAAAAATCTGGAAACATTGTTTAATTTTTTCCGACCTTTCCAATATGTGTCCTCTGCCAAGACATATTTTTAATGAAGATGTCAGATTGTTTTTAATTAGAACTGCTGGAAATTTCCGACCAACTTGGATGTGAACTGTTGTCCCCTGATAAATCAATCAAATTATGGTTGTCCAACAATTTAATACAGTTAATTTTCCGCTCGGATCGACAAATATTGCATCATTCTCAAACAGACTTGGTTCTCTAAATTCAAACTCGTGAGACTATAGTTTGGTCAATTCTAAGCTGTTTTTGATTTCAAATTAGCATTGAATCCAGATAGAACCTAAGTTTACAGAAAAATCAGAATTAGCTGATGCCAAATTTGAGCCGAAGTCGTACATATTTGGATCGGCTAAACTAGCCAGCATCCAGTGTAATATTAGATACATTATGTATATGGAAAGATGAGGAGGGTAAAGATTTTGGTTAGCTGCACTCACTCTTTCTCGTTCGCTCTCTCAGAGAAGCTGCCAGAAATAGTGCGGCGCAATGTATGTACATAAAATTTACTTCAGAGCCGGTCATGCATAACTCAGTGTCAGAGAGAGAAGGACATATTTTTCTGTCCTCTCCATTTGGCTTGCACAGGTCAGAGCCAGCCAGCCATAGCGAACTGGGGCCGAAGTCACTCATGTTTTTATGCAAACGCGAGCCGAACTAATGGTTGTGTGAATCGGTGAACACTGCATTGAATGAAAGTTGTAGGCTGTACTCTGGAGAGAGCTTTCTTGCTCACTAACACAATCACACTTCTCTGTTCTCTACATTAACCCGGCACTGATTTACGTTTATCGAAATTTTTACTAGTAGAGGAAAACCGAAATAAACCCGTATATTTGTTTCTGTTTCGGTTCTGATAACCGGTTATGTTAATAAAGGTTATAGGGTTACGGTTATAAGAAAAAGAAATTTTCGGTGGGAAATTTTTTCGGTTACGGTTACGGTTTCGGTTACAAATTTTAAAGTGTTTTTAGCGGTTAAGGGTTACGGTTTCTAAAAATAAAATCGAGAAGTAAAGAAAAATAAAAAAATAATGCTTACTTCTTGAATATTATGAAAAATGAAAAAATAAGCATCGTTTTTTTAATTTTAAATAAAAACTTGAAATCAACAAATTATTTTTGAGTAACTAATAAAACTCAAAATATAATTCTCAAAATTTTTGGGGGAATAAACGTATAGAAATCTTGTAGGATTGTAGGTCCTTTGGTAAGGATCATTTTGGTATTTTCCCAAACTTTTTGTCCGATTATTCTTTACCAGTGATTTTTTAGATCAAAAATAGAAAAATAAGACTTATTTTGGTCCCTGTATTAAATAAATATAATTGTGAAAATAGTCTAGCTTAAAAATTGTATCAAACGAAAGTAAATTTTTTCATTTTCACCGATATTCGGGTGTCACAAAAATCTCTAGAGATTTTGGCCTTGGTTGGTTTGCAAAACGCCTGAAAAATCCGTCGGTGTCCCAGAACTTCAAGAGATTTCGTTTTCTTATATGAAAATCGAGTTGGAAGGTTTGTAGCCATGCTAATGGGACATTTCTATCCAATTTCTCGCAAAAAATTTCCCATTTTCTAGTTATAAGTTAAATTGATGTTTAAAATTTAAATGCAATTTTTTGATAGTGTTATATGTTTTATGATGCATTTTTAAATTATAATTCAAATTTAAGTCATATTCTCCAAAATAAGATGCAAAATTTAAAAATACTTTTGCGCCAATCATAAAATATAACTTGACAACTCTAAGCCCTTTGTTGGTGCCAATGTTGGTACACAGATGGTGACTCCATTACTTGAGGGCGCTGTGGTTGGCGGTTTTAATTTTACGCAGCATTAGGGAGTTATTATTAAAACACAAATTTTAATAATAAAAACAATAAAAATATTTAATTAATTTGCATTTTAAAAAGGTATTAAAAAAAAAAAAAAATATAAAATTAATATTTAATATATTTTCTAAATTTAGTTTGTAATTGATAAGCTCCCCGAACTAAGAAATGGAACTGAGAGATTGGAAATGCATCCCCTTTACATAAAAAAAATTTTGCCGAAAGAGCATTCTATTCTACAAGAATGATGCGGCGAAATACCAGTAGAAGAATTGGGGGTGGGTTTTCAGAACAAAAATTTGGGTATGGTAATTTGCTAGAAAGGGGGGGGGGAAGCGTACGCCATGATTTATACCACGCACTATAGGCCGGGCGAAGATTTCATAGTGTCATAAGGCCCACAAGAAGATCCCGGGGGTAATTGGACCCACGGGCGTTATGACACTTTAGGCCATAACGCCCAGGCGCTATGACACAAGCCGCACCCGCACCGCCCACAACCACCAACCAAAGAGATTTCAGACACCGAGAATTGGGGGTATTAACACCGCTGATTATGCGTTTTTTTCGAGTATAACATTTTATGCTTATTTTTTCTACCATGCTTTTGGGCTACTATGAAAGAGTAATTAAATTTAGCTTGTTCGTAATGAACAGTTTGTGTATATTGGTCTAGGCTATACTTTGTCCTGTAATACATGTACAAATTTGTAGCGGTTTTAAAATTAAAATAAACGAGAGCGTAAGTTACAACATCTGTTGCTGGTCAAATAAAGATGAGCTAATATGAAAATTCACCAAAGATGAAGGGAATCACACAATTGTTTTTACCAAATTCCCGCCTCAATGGATAAGCGGATATAGCCCTCGCCCATAGAGGTCCAAATTAGAAAATCGGTCTAATGAAAACCACTCGATAGAAATTTTGTAAGATTTTAAACATATTATATTAAGATGTTGACTAATAAATGTCCTCAAGAGTTGGTAACATCGAGGATGAGTTACCACATATCAATCCATTATCGAGTCCATATAGGGCTATAACCATAAAAATAGGTCGAACTGCGTTTTCGGTTTACCAACGAAGCCTTGGTTCGCGGTTTATTGGCATTTTTATACTGGCAATTGCCTTAGACAACATTGACCAATTAGGTAAAACAAGCTTCACTAAAATTATGAAATTAATCTTATGAGTATAGTGCTTCATTACCAGCAGAAAAATAGATCATGTCATTAAAATACTTCAGTTCAAGGCATCTTAGGGTACCGCGGTTTGTCCACCAAAGACATTTTGACTGACGATTTTATTCATAGGAATTTTTGCATAATTTTGAGACGCCCGATACCCAAGTGGTCAATGTTGTTCTGAGGCAATTGCTTGTGCAATGAAACCCATAGCCCGCGAGCTAAGGCTTCGATGGTGAATCTAAAAACGCAGTTCGGTCTATTTTGATCTCTAGTTTATGGTTTATATGAACTCGATAATGGGTGTTGTCAAATGTGGTACCTACTATCGCGGTTTTGGATGCATGTTACCATCTCTTAAGGACTCATTTTATTGGTCAGTATCTCAATATATTTTAAAATCTAAAAAATATTCTATTGAGTGGTTTTCCACAACCCATTTTTTCTAAGTTAGACCTCAATGGGGGGTACAACCGCTTGTCCATTAGAGGCGGGAATTTGGTAAAACAATCGTGGTGACTTCCTTTATCTTTGGTGAATTTTCCAAAATTTTAGCTCTCAACTTTATTTGGCCAGCAACAGATGTTGTAACTGTGTGTTGCTAGTATAAATGTGCATTAAACGCGAACTTGATGTGCTAATGAAAAACCGGGTATGATTAGTTGCTACCTGATGCCTCTAGTTTCTTAATTTATTGGTCCCAATCCCAGGCTATAAAAAGTTGAATTTTGCTCCACAGTGTTATCTTTCAAGGAAATCGAGAAGAAAGACGAATGCAAAAGAAATTTGTTTCAAATAAATGAATTTTTCCATTATCTATGTCATTTACACTACTAGAAAACTAGATCAAATAATTTGAGTACGAACGCTCTTGGAAAAAAAATTTGTTCGTTCTTGAATTTTCAATAATTTCGCTCTTGGAACCGAGCTAAATTCTTTCTCAATTTGGTTCTTATAAGCAAGGGGAGTGAGGGGAAGCAAACTTTAAGAGAATGGCATTGAATGATGAATGTCGGGATTAAAAATTCACTTTTGGATCAGGAATTTCGCCCCTGGAATAGACTTTTAACTCTTACCGTACTTTTTGAGTACGAATGCTCTTGATTCAAGAGTAAAATTCTCTATTTTTCCTCTGAGTGTATCCTTCATTTCTCTTTCAACCCCACAATCTCTTTTGTAGACTGACAAATGGACGAAGGCAGACGCTGTAAATAAAATGGACAGACAGACAGATAAAATCTTGAAGAGAGACAACAAAAAAAAAGTGTGAAATGGGGCCAATGGTCCATTTCTTCTGATATTTATAGAGTGCAATTGCAGTATGTTAAAAAGGAGGGAAAAAGTAGTAAGCCGTGTGTAAAATGGAAGCACTGAAAACCTAAAGCAAAGCTGTCGTTTCTAATTAAACTATCAAAATTTTTTCTTATTTCTTGCTTAGCTACAAAAAAATTAAATTTAGTTAAAATTTATGATAACAGCAGGCTTCTGTCAGTCTCCTGTAAACTCCACTTACCTTCAGGTCGCTACTCTCGCTGTCAATCATATTGCCAACCGAGTTGAGTGCCGCTTCCACCAGCATGCTGGCCGAGGAGGAGCCCGCTCCCACGCCGGCTCCGCTCAGTCTTGCATTGGCGTTGTTATAGAAGGAGCTCATGAAGGATTGCGAGTGGGTGAGTGAGTTCATTTGCATTTGGGTGGGTTCCGTCGAGGGTCCGGCAGCCCCAGCGCCTGCCACACCGCCCGCACCGCCAGAGCCAGCTCCGCCCGTGGCGGGACCTGTGGGTGTAAGTGCTCCTCCGGCTCCACCGCCGCCAGGACCGTTGCCGCCTCCATTGGCTGCCGCATTGTGATGGTATTGGGACATGGCTGCCGCAGCTGCTGCCGCTGCGGCCGTATTTGATTCCACCACATCCAGGAATGAGCTGTTCTCGTCCTCCTCCCGACTGTGCGCACTGTGCTGATGCTGCTGATGGGCATGACTGGCACTGGCGCTGCTCATGAGACGCGCCAGGAAGTCCCGATTCTGGCCCAGCAGTTTGCTGTGCTCATCCACGGCCGTGGGTGGCACTGCAAAGCCCAAGTCCTGGCCAGGGCCTGCACCACCTGCCAGCTGGCCGCAGGCCGCGGCGCTCGCTGAGGCCGCTTCATTGGCCACCTCGGAGGTGGGATCACTCAAATGGCGATCGTCGGCGCCAATCCATTTTTTGCTGCCCTTGCTGACCACCAGATTTTGGCCTAGAGCGGCGGCATTCATGGCCGCCGCATGCCGGTAACCGCCTGGATCTCCTGGATCCGTCTGCTGGGCATGCTGATGCGGATGGGTGTGAGCCAGATGCGGATGTGGATGCGGATGCGACTGATGTGGATGCGTGTGCGGATGGTGAGGGTGGTGCGAGTGCTGGTGGGAGTGCGGATGCGGTTCATCCTCTTCGTCATCGTCGTCGTCATCGTCATCCATGCCCGCCACACCCATGTGTCCCATCATATGGCCCAGTTTGGCCGGATGATCCTCAACGGATCCTCCAGCTCCGGCCATGGCCGAGACCGCAGCTGCGGCGGCCACCACCTGCTGCACTTGCTGCTGGGCACTCAAACGCTGAGCGGTGGTGGTGAGGAAGGATTCGACAAGACTGAGCTGAGCATTTTGCTTGCGACGCACTTGCTCCAGGCGCACGGCATCCTCCTCGTCGTCGGGATCGCCGTGGAGTTGCTGTTGCGCTTGCTGCTGTTGCTGCTGCTGTTGTTGCTGCTGTTGCTGATGGTGTTGGGCATGAACATGCGCATGGCCATGATGAAGTCCATGATGGCCATGATATGAACCAGGCTGTGCCTGCTGATGGGAATGAGGGAGCGACGACTGCTGTTCATGATGCACTTGGCCCGGCTGCTGTGCCTGTTGTTGCTGCTGTTGCTGGTGGCACTGTTGCAGCTGTTGCTGCTGCTGCTGTTGCTGGAGATGTTGCTGCTGGTGCTGTTGCTGCTGCTGATGGGCTTGGCTGGTGGGCAGTAGAGGTTCCTTCTTGCGTTTACGCTTCCGTCCGCCATTGGGCGCGGCCTGTGTACCCACTGCTGAGCCGGCTACTCCCACGCCTCCCGCTGTGGTTACTTTCTCACCAAAAATACTGGAAATCTTGGAACTAAGCAACGACAGATTTGGCTCATTGCGGCACAGATCCTTGATGGATTTGCCACTCTTCTTGATGGCCTCGAATATGTTGTCATCACTGTATTCCGTGTCGCTCTGCATGGAGCTGCTCAGCATGGAGTTCTGATCCTCCAGACTTTTGCGCCGGCGTCTCGGTGCTTGCTCTGTAAACGAGGAGACAACAGCCGCATTAGGGCGTGGCGTGGCTTGGGGCATCGCCAGCGCCGACTGCTGCTGCTGTGGCTGCTTACCCAGAAAGTCCACCTTCATTCCACCCGAATAGGCATCAAAAGTGTAGGCCACGCTTCGCTCAATTTTGGGCATCTGCTCCTGGGTGTAGTTGTGCACCTTCTTGTAGTGAAACTGCAGGCACTGTTTGGTTGTGAAGGCCGCATTGCATTCGGGTTCCGCACACCTGGACAAGAGGGGGTTAGAAAAATGAGACGTTAAGGGGAATCATTTGGAAAGCAATTTTACGTGTTTAGCTTGGTTGGTCTGGCGAAAGTTCAAAGTTCTCCTAAATTGCATTTTCTTGTTTGAAGTCTAACTTAATATTAAATATCAAATTTTAGTCGAAATTGGGTGTTATTTTAATAGTATTTCAATTATCCTGTGACGCCTCAAAGGTTTCTGTTAGATACTGATAAAGGATTAATTTAATACTAAGAACCGATATTTCGTTTTTTCAAACCATTATTCTAGAACCGATATTTTGTTCGACCTTCATAGAAACACGGAATACTTTCATGGTACAGTGTAAATAATGTTATGATCTACTTTCACCCTAAGTTTTATCACAGTAAAACAATTAGAAAACTTCAAACATTAATAGAACAAATAGGTCGATTCTAGTCTAACATATTAAGGATACGACCGACTTTTGAATTTTGACTAAAAATTTCCAAAAGTATTAAAAAATGCATGCATTCGTCTGTGCCGAAGTTTTAGTACACAAAAAGTTCACTCCAACGGATAGCGACTGCCACCAAATTACAGATATATTTAAAATCATAATTCCCCCCATAAATTCCGCTTCGATTTGCGTAAAGTTGAATTTCTCATTTTTAGGTAGTTGACATATAGTTTCATCAACGTATCTAAAGGATCCGTTGGACATCAATGTTCCAATAATGCACTGACCGAAAAAAACAAAAAAAAAACGACGGCTTGGTCTTCCACACAAATTATTTTTTTAAAAGTGCTTCTCAAAGACTCAATTACTGTAAAAAAAGTTAGCTGACAATGCTGAGATCATATTTTGTTTCCGAACCTAAATCTTGTGAAATTAAATTTATCAAAATTATTTGAATATAAAAATTATTAAGTAAAAATAATTATTTCCGTTATTTTAATTAAGATATATTTTTTTTGCCCAGCATGGGCATTTGACAGCCCGTTAAAGTGGCCAGTTTGTGCTAAGCTATTTGTGTCTTGTTTGTGCTTGAAATTTTGTGAATGTTTGATTATCAGCCATTCTAATAGGATTGTATATTATGGCGCTTCAAAATATGCGAAATACTCATAAAGGTATGTATTATTTAGTGTACTGAGCTTACATTATATATGCTTTTGTTTCGTGCTGTATTTAATGTTAACGTTGCAACATATTTTAAGTATAACATATTCTCAATTCTTGTGTTTCGTGGAGCAGAACTAGCAAGATTACGCCGTATTACCGAAAGTGATAATGTGGAAGTCTATGTTATTGTGTATATATTTAAATAGAGTTAACAACTTAAGCGCATATTTGCGCAATGACGAAATATTTGAACATATATAGACAAAGAAAATTTTCGGTTCGCTTTAAATTGGTTGACTAACTGTGCGATCAAATAAACCAAACTTTTTTCTTGAAAGCTTAACGACATCAAAAAATAGAGGAAAGATAACTTCGGCTCAACCAAAGTGTATTTACCTTTTTAGCCTGTAATATTTATATAATTAAAGATATTAAATAATTTGCATTCCACAATTTCATTCATTCGACCGATTATTCCTATGGCAGCTATATGCTACAGTCAACAGATTTGGACCAAACTAAGCAGACTTATGTGGAAGCATATTATATTTGAAAATTTTGAGTTTTGGCGCGATATTATTGACAACAGAAAAGTTTTTCTTATTAAGTATATTTCTTGGACCTATCTTTTCTATGGAAGTTTTACTATATAGTAATTCGATTTTCGTAAAACTTGCTAGAATTATGAAAACGCATGAAAAACTAGTATACAAGAGGTTTTTTGAAGTTTGTATCGAAAACAAAAAAGTTTTTCTCACTAGAACTACTTTTTCGGCCGATCGTTCCTATGGCGGCTATATGCTATAGTCTTCCGATCCGGCCGGTTCCAACAAATGTACAGCGTAAATGTACCTAAAAACTTCGTGGAAAGTTAAGTTAAGATAGCTTTAAAACTGACGGAGGAGATGTGTGTAGGTGGCGGGGGTGACGTGGTCAAACCGGCAAAAAAAATTAATTCGAAATTAACTTATATTATGAACAGCAAATTATTTTCAACTTCCTATTTTATTTTTTTTGTTTTTGCCAAAAAAGGCAAGCCCCCCCCGGGGGGGGTGGAAGCTACCTTCAGGGGGGGGTGGCAATAAAAAAAAAAACAAAAGGGTATGATTTTATGAGGAGAAGACATTGTGACATTTTTTGTGAAAAAGCATATTTTAGCTAAAAAAATCGCTGTTAATTTGTTATTCAAAAAATAGAAAAAGGTGCAAAAAAAAAAACATCTTTCTGATTATCTCGAGAAATACATCACCTTTAAAATGCGTATCAAATTTTTTGGATCGGTTTAGTAGTTTTTTCGAGTTGATCTATTTTAGTTAAATTTTTTTTTTGATGTTTATGTAAAAATATAGTTTTTTGGAATTATTTATTCTACACTATATATTAAATACAAATATTTTTGTTATAATAAAATAGATTAAAAATATTGCTATTTCTCTAATCGAAAACAGATAACAAACTTAATTTATTTTATCAAGCAAAGAGAAAGGATTTCTTGATGATTAAAGAGACCAAAAAAAAGATTTATATAAGAAACAACAAAGAAGGAAAGGAGAAAAACGATTATAAAATAATGATAATATCGACTCATCTGTTGAAATGATTCCTTTTGCCTTTTACATACATTTACACGACTTTAGTATACCCTCTCTACTCTATAAGTAACGGGTAGAATTAGTCAGATGTTCGCACTTACTTAAACTCTCTGAGTGAATTAGGGAATATGTCTGTCTTGCTCTAACCTTTGTGATTTTCTACGCGGACACCACTCAGAATTAAGAAACTTCCTAAATTTGATCTTTCATACTCATTACTCCATGCTGATTTGGGTTAAAAAATTTCCTAAGACTAAGATCGCTTATCATTGAAAATGAATAGCGGTTTACCGCCCAAACGTATTTCATTGAAATGGTCAATGAAAATTGAGAGGCTGAACAGAACATAAATCCGAGCTATAACCGCTGGCATTTCTTGTGTTAAGGCCGGTTCCTATGTGCTTGAATTTTGATAGTGGTGGAAGCCGCTGTTAGTGATGAGAGTGGGACATCGCATATAGTCACAGCTAGTATAAGTGAGTCTTTGTGACCTTAAAGGACAATAATTGTATATTGTTGAATATATTTTTTAACATTAATTGCAAATTAATTGTTATTGGTTAACCAAAATAATAACCTTTGGGTTTAGGTTACGGTTACGATCACTTTTAAAAATTCACTGAATAAGTGATTTATTAGCCCACCCACGTATTTCGCTTCGTTGAACCTTCATTTATTATTTAGTTTTTGTTATAAAGTTAACATTGAAATTAACTTTCGATTTTCTCTCTTTTTTTTGGTTTCTGTTTTCTTTTTTTCCCCTTAAGTGAATATAAAATGCATTTAAACTGTGTAATTCTTTTGAATCAACGCCATTAACCAGAATAATTACTTTTGCACTTACTTGAACGGCCGCACTCCCGAGTGCGTTAGCATATGGATCTTGAGATTGCTACGATTCTGGAACAGTTTCTGACAGCGCGGACAACTCACCACCGTTGAGTTGCGGCTGTGCACCTCCTTCGAGTGGCGCTGCAGTGCCGCACGCGATCCTAGAAGTTTTGAACATAATTTACACTGAAAATCTCGTAAAACTTCAGCCATATCTAAAATGAAATTGTATGAAGAAAATGAAATTTTCGGATTGTGGTGATTTTTGAAAGGAAATTAGTGAGTACAGAAATTCAAATTCAGAGTAATAATTAAGTTAACGAACGAACAACGAACAAACACAAAACGATAGAGTGACAGAGATAGAAAGGATAGAGAGAGAGAGAGAGCGACAGACATTTGGGGGACTAGAGGCTGGGTTAGGAGGGTAGGAGGAGAATTATAAGTTATACACAACAACTAAAGAATTCACAAAATCAAGGCAAATCATTCACTAAAAGCGAGTATACAATGCAAAGGGTGGATGATCTGGTTGTAAACTGATACAAAAACATTATTCAACAGAACCGAAAAATGAGATCGACCAATTTGTATGGCTTAAATGAGAACAGTGTGAAGCCAAGGATGGAGATGAGTGAGGCGTTGTGTAATTGTGTTAAGCTTATCATACAGATTTGTTAGTACAGTTTACAGCTAGGCGACTGTTTACGATATGGGGTACTGAGTTGTGTGTGTGTGTGTGTGTGTGCAGAAGCAGATGCGACCAGGCTTACAATATAGTTAAGTATCTATGTATAATGTATACGCTGCTAGGCCAACATTCGATGCCATTTGGTTAGTAGTTAGTTACGCTCTATACGATATACGCTTACGATATTCACACAGCTACTTTTGGTTACATGGTTTTTACGTAGTAGTAGTACTTGGGATTACGCTCTATCTAAATGCTTAACTTACCGCTGTGCATGCGCTTTATGTGCGCCTTCAACTTCTGCGGCTGGCAAAACTTGCGCCCACAAAAATCGCACACCGGACGCGATCGATTTGGATTCGAGGCACAACCGTAGGTGCGATGCATCTCCAGATAGTTGAGACGCAGAAAGAACTTGTTACAAAACTGACACTGATACGCTCCCTTGCCATCGTGCTTCTCTGCCGCATGCTTCATGATATTGTCCTTCCCCAGCACCGCCTCGCCGCATACCTTGCAATGGTATTTCCGTCGTGCAACAGTCAAAAAAACTACCAAGAACCACTATGCGGAATCGATAGTGCTACCCGAACTGAGTAAATCCCTATCAGCGTTTGGCTAGATTGGAAGCACTTTTTTTATGGACCCTCAAAGTTTTTGAAATTGGGTGTGCCAACCAAAAAAAGGTGTCATTAGTTTTGGGCAAACAGCTCATTCAGTTTTAGTGATAGCTGCAAACTGTCTTCGGCAAAGTTGTAGCTGACAGTCCGCAGAATAAATTCTTGATACAAAGATTTTTAAAAAATTCATGTTTTCCGGTAGTATTTCTTAAAAAACTTTTTTTCAAAAACGTATTTTTTTACTTTTTCGAGTATAACTTTTAAAAAATCAGAATTTTTCGCATACTTTCTTTGGAGAAAATGAAGCTTTTGAGATACCAAACAACTCTTTTGAACAAGGTTTTACAATCTGAACACATCCTCTAAAACGGCCCCAAAAGTGTGAATTTCCAAAAAAAATCCACTTTTTTTGTTGTCATTGTTTATTAGATACTCAAGTTTTTCACCAAAATAGCAGCCAATTTAGTTTTGTTAAGCTTTTAGAGCAAAACATTACTCATTTTACTTGTTGTTATCCATGATTTAGAAAAAAAATGATTTTTTTGAAAATTTTCGTTATCAGCAAAAGGTTGCCAATTTAAGACTGTATAAAATATTTTTTACATGCTAACGACGTTCATAAAACATGTTATTTTTTATACAAGTTAAATTAGCGTAAATATTTTATTTAAAAAAAATATTTTATTTTTAATAAATTAAAATTTTAAATAAAATTTTAAAAAAAAAAATATTTACGCTAATTTGATCTCAACTTGTTAAAAAATGTATTAGCATGTTAAAATATTTTATACAGTCTTAAATTGGCAACCTTTTTGCTGATAAATTACAGAATTTTCGAAAAATTTTCAAAAAATCATTTTTTTTCTTAAATTATGGATAACAACAAGTAAAACGAGTAATGTTTTGCTCTAAAAGCTTAAAAAAACTTAATTGGCTGCTATTTTGGTGAAAAACTTGAGTATCTAATAAACAATGACAACAAAAAAGTCAATTTTTTTTGGAAATTCACACTTTTGGGGCCGTTTTGGAGGATGTAGAAGTGTTCAGATTGTAAAACCTTGTTCAGCAGAGTTGTTTGGTATCTCAAAAGCTTCTTTTTTGCCAAAGAAAGTATGCGAAAAATTCTGATTTTTTAAAAGTTATACTCGAAAAAGTAAAAAAATACGTTTTTGAAAAAAAGTTTTTTAAGAAATACTACCGGAAAACATGAATTTTTTAAAAATCTTTGTATGAAGAATTTATTCTGCGGACTGTCAGCTACAACTTTGCCGAAGACAGTTTGCAGCTATCACTAAAACTGAATGAGCTGTTTGCCCAAAACTAATGACACCTTTTTTTGGTTGGCACACCCAATTTCAAAAACTTTGAGGGTCCATAAAAAAAAGTGCTTCCAATCTAGCCAAACGCTGATAGGGATTTACTCAGTTCGGGTAGCACTATCGATTCCGCATAGTGGTGCTTGGTAGTTTTGAAAAAAGTTGAAATTTGTCGCACAGTGTTTAAATGGTACTAAATATATCCACATATGGAGGAAACACAGATGCAATACGCAAATATTAACACACACTAACACAATACCCAAAGTAACCAAATTAAAAATCCTAGGTCTCACTATTAACCAGAAATACAGATGGAACTCTCATATCGAAAACATAATACCATCACTTTACAAAAGACTAGACATTCTAAAATGTCTCGGATCTGTAAAGTTTCACTGCAACACGGCTACACTTATCTCTATCCTAAAAGCCATACTAATATCTAAAACCGACTATTGCCTTCCCCTCTATGGTTACGCACCGAAAACTCAACTCAAAAAAATACAAACAATAATAAATAGCGGAATTAGAATATCTTTAGGAGCTTATAGGACAACCCCAGTTAATAACCTACTTGCTGAATCCAACATCACACAAATAACTAATAGACAAACTTCCTAACTAGCAAAGCAGCCAAAAACCCATTGCCCATTACACACAATACTAAAAAAACCCAACATCACCAAATCTATCCATAAAATCGACTCAACAATATCTAAAATTGTACAAATATGTCTAGAACACAACACCCCATTCAAACCGCAAGAAATATTCAAGCCAAACAAACCCGTCTGGCACTTTAATTCGCAATCAACTAAAATAGACCTACATCAGCATACTAAAAATTCTACAAGCCCATCGCTACTTCAACAAAAATTCTTGCACTTCAAAAATAACCACACCCAATACAAATTTATCTAAACAGACGTGTCAAAATCCCCGGATTCAACATCTTAAGCCTTTACAACCGAAAACACAGTCCTTAAAATTGGTACACTCCCCAACTACTCCTCCATCTACTCAGCCGAAATAATAGCCATTCTAGAAGCCATCAAAATTATAATAGCTGAGTCTGGCTAATTTGTTATTTGCTCAGACTCACTTTCATCACTCAAATCAATCAGAAATATACAAAATCACACCTACTACGCTAAAACTATTCGAACAATACTCACAAGACACCCAAACAAAATTCAACTCAAGTGGTTCCCAAGCCACATTAACATAAAAGGTAACGACTTAGCCGACGAACACGCCAAAACAGCAAACAATTTCCCTTTAATTACAACAAATAACATAAATATAACAGATGTAAACAAACACTTTAAAACGCAACAGAACTTAACTATGCAACAACACCATCAATCATGCTCTAATTGGTATAGAAGATTAAATCCCAATGCCACGAACTTCTTATTATTCATTAAAATTTTAAAACAAGAAGAAATGTCCAGACTTGACCAAATCAAGTTAATAAGACTTAGACTCGGCCACACCAAAATAACAAACCAACACTATATTGACAAATCCATCTCCAAATACTTCCCTCTCTGCCAAAACGACACCGTAATCAACATAGAACACATCATATCCGAATGCCCCTCACTAGCCACAGACAGGAACCAATTCTTTCAAAGCACAAACCCACTAGACGCCCTAATAAACCCATCAATGGACAAATTAAAAAACCTGCTAAACTTTCTAAAAAACACCAACCTCTTTTCACAAACTGTAACACATGCTCACCCAACTGTACTGTATAAACGTATATTCCATAAAATGAAACCCTAAACATATCTTTATACATATATATTTTATAGTCATAAAAGCACTTAATTTTAATCTTAACACCTATTAATAAGTACACAAACCACACACATGAAACAACAAATGTAACCCAGCACCATACTATAAGCTAAAGGCCCTAGCAGCCATGCTTTTCCCAACTAACTACTAAGTTTATAACTTTAAGCTAGTCATCTCTATAAATATAAAAGAGAGTGCCCTGACTGACTGACTGACTGACTGGTGACCGTCGCACAGCCTAAACCATAAATGATAGGAAGATGAGATTTTCACAGTAGTTTTATCTTATGCTGAAAGTGAGTACTAAGAACGGATTTTGGAAATTTCTGTCGGGAAACGTGGCAAATTCGCGGAAAACTGTTGTATGAAACTTTTTTGTTTTTCATCCGATCAAGTTCAAACTCATTTTCAAAGATCTATATGAAAATTCAACAACAAATGCATACCAATCTTCCGGAAAATTCACCCCCCTGTGGTGGAGAAAGTGGGTGGTCAAGGTTGTATGCGAACTTTAGTTGCCAGCGATTTGCTCCAAACTCATTTTCAAAGTTACACATAATAAAATATAGGAATTTTACTTTAAAAAGTCGGAAAATTCACGGAAAACTGTTGTATAAAACTTTTTTGTTTATTATCCGATCAGATTCAAACTCATTTCCAAAGATCTATATGGAAATTCAACAACAACTGTGTACCAATTTTCAGGATAATCCCACCCGGAAAAGTCGGAAAAGCGTCGGAAATGTTTGTATGGTAAAATTTTTTTTATCCGATTGACTTGAAACTTGGTTTGCAAGAAAAATTAAATTACACGTGTTTTCCAGATTTTGGATAAGAAAATAGAAAGAAACCCGCCCGCGGGGAATATGGCCGGAAATTCTGCATGCAAAGAAAGAAACCATTTTTCATCCGATTGGCTTAAAACTCGGTTTGAAAGTACAGTAAGTGAAATAAAATGAGAAGTGATCTTCCGATGTTGGAACATTTGACCCAACGGTCGGAAAATTCCTGGAAAACTCTTCATGCAAAAAACTATTTTTCACCCGATTGACTTGAAACTCGGTTTGAAGGGATAGATTACGAAATAATTTGTGATTGCATTTCCGATGTTGGAAATACCGCGGGGAAGTGGGAGAATAGTGGGCGGGAGTGGGTGTGGGTGGGATGTGGGCGGGATTGGGCGGGATGTAGGTGGGATGTGGGTGGGAGGTGGATGGGCAGTGGACGCAAAGTGGTTGGGAAGTGGGAGGGATGTTTGTGAGAAGTGAGTGGGATGTGGGTGGGAGGTGAGTGGGAAGTGGGCGCGAAGTGGGTGGGAATGGGAAGGGATGTGGGTGAGAAGTGGGTGGGAAGTGGGTGTGAAGTGGGTGGTAATCGGGAGGGAAGTGGGTGGGAAGTGGGAGGGATCTGGGCGGGAAGTGGGTGGAATGTAGGTGGGAGGTGGGTGGTCAGTGGGCGCGAAGAGGGTTGGAAGTGGGTGGGAAGTGGGAGGGATATGGGTGGGATGTGGGTGGAAAGTAGGTGGGAAGTGGGTGGAAATTGTGTAAGAAGTGGATAGGTAGTCGGTGGGGTGTATAGAAAAAATTAATTTAAAATTTTTTCA
Source organism: Lordiphosa stackelbergi (assembly GCA_018904235.1). NCBI lineage: Eukaryota > Metazoa > Arthropoda > Insecta > Diptera > Drosophilidae > Lordiphosa > Lordiphosa stackelbergi. The sequence continues at coordinate 7,074 of JAEIFU010000291.1, read as the reverse complement.
AATTTGTTAAATATTTCACTCTCACGATTCACTTCAAACTGATTCTGATATTGGTTCTATACTGTTCAAGGCGCAGCGAAGCGCGTCGGGTTATTTGCTAGTACTAAATAAATAAATAGTTCCAGTTCATTCCTATTATGCTTTTCTCTGGGAGGAGCTGAATGGTAGTGCTGACGCGTTTCCCTGAATTTTGCGGTAGCAGCGGTTTTGCTGCGCTGCTGCAGCGAACTTTCTTGGTAGTCGTATAACATAAGTTTCAGTGGGAAAATGTTCTTAAGCAAAAATTAAGTTCTGCCTTAAATTTTTTGCGTAAATCTCAAAGATTCCGCAAAAATTCATAAACTTTCGCATATTTTTTGCGAAAGTGGCAACCCCTGCCCCTTTTACTCACTTGTCTTCTCCGTATGCTTTTTGCGCCACATGGTATTGCAGTCATCGCTCCAATAGAGCAGTTCCATGCCATTGCGCAGCTCCCGGCAGCTAACAAAATACGCCTGCCTATCGATGCTCACCAGATTGACATTGCGCTCCTCATAGGTGGGCGCCGGGCGTATGAAGCGCAGCCAATTGGACGCATTGGGATTGTCACAGCACAGCAGATAGGTTTTGTCGGCGCCCGCTTCACACATCTCGAAAATCCACTTCATGTCGCTACCCTCACGCACCTCACCCGTCTGCACCGGCTGGCCAATGAGGGGACCCAACTTGGTGAACGCTCTCACCTCGGTGCGGGCAAAAACACCCGTGACATTCGGTTCCACATTGTGCAGCTCGAATTCGGCGGGCACCGAGGCCTCGGCAAAGGTTATCAGGGGCTTGGTCTCCAGCTCGGACAACTGTGACGACTCATCCATGTCCATATCCTCCATATCGTCCTCATCGTCATGATGACGCGGTCGACTGCGCTTGGCCTGGCGTTGGGCATCCGCCTTCAGTTTGGCCAGAGCCTCCAGATTGCGTCGCTCTATCCATTCGGCCAGATCGACGGCATCGGTGACATTGCCGCAGGCATTGCGCAACGGGCACATTTTGTGGTCATGCGAGATGGAGCAATCACGACAGGATTGATGCGAACGAAAGGCAATATCATGCTCGTCCTCTTCCTCGACAAAGTTTTGCTCCATTTTCATCTCACGGGCCAAGGCCTCTTCGTCCAGTTCCTCATCATCGTCGTCGTCATCCTCCATACCGCCGGCACTGGGGGCTATAGATTCATCTTCGGGCTCATCATAAGAGTTGGGTGGCATCATGGCGGCAGCAGCAGCGGCGGCCGCAGCGGCAGCGGCAGCAGCCGACTTGGATGACTGCGACTTGGATTTGCTTTGACTCTTGGAGCGCACATGGAAGTTGCCCATTTGGCCATTTGTGGCTGCATCAACTGCATCGCTGCCTCCGGCAGCTCCTAACAGATGCTGCTGCTGCTGTTGCAGCTCATCCTCCTCATCCTCTTCCTCACTGGCCAAGGCTGCAGCCGCTGCCGCCGCCGCCTTCTTCAGACACAAGGCATTCGGCAACGATTCCTTGCTACTGGCCTCCAGCTCACTCTTAATCTTCTCGGCTATGCGACAGTCCAGAACTTCGGGCAGTGAGGCGGCCGAGGCAGCTGCTGCTGCTGCCGCAGCCACTGCTCCCGCCTTGAGAGCAGCTGCCGCTGCTTTGGCCTCCTGTTTCTTGGACTTGGCAAAGTTCCCGCTGCCGTTCCCATTTCCATTGCCATGATTCGCATAACCCTTGGCCTTGCCACCTGCCGCAAACCCATTAAGTGCATCTGTGGTGAACTGCACCCGCTTCTTATAGCGCTTACGTTGCGCTGGCGGCGTGGGTGTGGCCATGGAGGCGGATGCCACCGAACCAGAGTCAGCAGCGCCACCTGCACCACCATTGCCGTTCTCTGTGGCTGGTGGAGCGAAATCCTTGACGCTGAGATTTGGTTCCAGCTTGAAGTTGCCATCGAAACCTTTGGTGGGGGTATGCGCCGGCGAAGGAGGCGGCAAACTAAAAGAAAGCAAAGAGACAGATGGGTGGGGGTGGAAGGTTAGTAGAGGTCTACACAGAAAAAAACAAGCCTATGAAGTGACAAATTCAATATTTAGCACCAGTTCAGATCAATTCGTTTCTTTCTGTGTACTCGGCACAGTTGTATATGGGTCGATGAAATTTATTTCTTTCGCTCGCTTGGCGTCACGTCCGTTCTGGTCCACGCCCACTGACAACGCCAGGTCCACGTCCACCACATTTTGCCCTTCATCCCAGACGATGAGAGTCGTCGCTTGTCGCCCGGCGTTTAATTAATTTCGCTTACGCTTTCCCTGCTGTTTCGCCTGGCACTTCAAGGGGGGGGAGGGCCCAAACCGAAACTGGACAGCTGCGTGTCCTTTTTCCCCAAAAACTTACAGGAAATACAGTTGTACTTATATTACACTTTCACAAATGTAGTCTAAGACCTGTTTTTAATCGCAAAATATGTGCGAAAGAAAAAACACCAACAAGTTAATTCAGACAAACCGGCTTTCAACTAAACTAAAACGCTAATTCGTATCAAATCAGTTTAAGAACGGTACAGTTCGAATTCAAAATATTTAATAAATTGTCAATATAAATAATGGTAATTATTTTAGATGGTCATATCGCAAATATTCAGGGCTTTGTCTTTAACCCTAGGAGGTTCAACCAGGTCTGTGCAGACCTTTTTCATATAAAAGTGTGTATAACTTTTTTGTTTTGGATGTTAAAGATAAATCCGTCAATGACTTCCTAGACGCGGGTATTGAGAACACAACGAGCACGAATTCAAACCGATTCTGTGTTTGTATTCGGTTATATTCGAGTTTTCAAAAAATAAGTCACAAACGGTACAAGCAGGTCTGTGCAGACCTATACGTAATATGAATGGTATGGCATGCGATTTTGTGAACTAAAGTGCAATTATTTTTTGGGTTTTCCATTAAAAATGGCATCAGCATCATGTTTTAATGATGATTTGTTGCACGTGGTAAATCGCACCAGAAGATATCAAAATTTATCAGAAGAAGATAGGAATCAAATGGAAGAAAGATTTGCCGAATGGTTGGCCAGTACTGATGAAAAGGCCGAAAATCTCGAGTCATTCGAAGACGACGACGACACTGATCCTTAGAAGACGCGGCTTCCGATGCTGAAACGGACGTCGTCATAAAAGCTGAGGATCCATATGACGATGATGATAATTTAGAAGATTTCTATGAAGTCGCCGCAACTGCCACCGAAGCGCTTGAAGCCGTCGACATGAGCAAAGAACAACGCTCGTCAGGCTCAATTATAAAATACCGTTGACAGGATGGCAAGCTTTGGTCAAGCGCTCCGCCGGCCACAGGTAGAAATCGTGTGCATAACACGTCACTATGAGTCATGAAGGTCCGGCTCGAGGGATTATCCGAAATCCCATCTCAATATTTTAGTCGCTAATAACACCTGAGATCGTAAGTATAATTATGCGCGAAACTAACCGAAGCGCCCAGGAGCTATGCCGTCAATGGTCAAACAAGAATCGTGACCAGCCTACACGAACGTTGACGAAACCTGTTACTGAGAATGAAATATTCGCCTTTTTGGGCTTAACTTTGTTTGCCGGAATATTCGGGTCAAACTGTCAGCCTGTTCTTGAGTTGTGGGGCCGCAACGGAAGCCCTATTTACAGGGCGACGATGTCTGCGCACCGATATAAAACCCTTCCAAAATATAATCGATTTAATAGCAAGTTGGCAGCCATCGACGATATTTGAAACATGTTTATGAAGAACTTAGAGCGTCTATATGTCCCGGGTGCTCAGATAACTGTTGACGAGCAATTGTTCCCGTACCGAGGCCGTATGCGCTTTACACAGTATATACCGTCGAAACCTTCCAAATACGGAATAAAAATCTGGTGGATGTGTGATGCCAATTCCAACTACACACTGAAAGGATTTATATATGTTGGAAAACAAGCAAATGAAGAGCGTGCGGTAAATCAAGGAGAGAACATTGTTCTAAAAAATGTCGGAAAATACGCCGGTTCTGGACGAACATGACTTGGCCGCGGATTTGATGACAAAACGATTGGCATATGTAGGCACCATGCGCAAAAACGAAGCCTGCATACCGATCCAAGTCGAGATGTATTTAGCACAGTATTTGGTTACCACAATAATATTATCTCGCTATGCTCATACGTGCCAAAAGAGAAAAAATCTGTTGTTCTCATCTCTACCGAGCATTATAATAGCACCGTCGGCTCATCGAAGTCATCGAAGAAGCCATTTCAAATTTTGGACTACAATATGTATAAGTCCGGAGCGGACACCATGGATCAGATGGTTGGCGGCTACACATGCCAACGGGGCACAATCCGATGGCTTGGCTGCATTTGACATTCATGACAAATTGGGGCATATCAAGAAGAACGACCGGAGACGAGTCTTCCTTATGGAATTGGCAGAACAGCTGGTGTTCCCTTACATGGAACCGAGAGCAACGAATCCTATTGTAAGTGGTATTCAACGCGTCAAACAGGCAATGGCGTTATTCGGTGCAGGGGTAAGCATTTCTTTTAATCTATTCAAATTCTAAACTCAATTAATCAACGTTTTTCGCAGGTAGCTACAGGTCCACCGATAGATGATCAAACTGCCCATTCCGCTTCCTCTGCTACTCGACCATCGTGTTCGCTGTGCTATAAAATTGATAAATGGCAGCGAAAAACGCGTTTTCATTGCATGTTTTGCAAAAACACGGTTTGTCAACAGCGTTCACAAACCAGATACACGTGGATTGAATGCCGGTCGTAGACTTAACTTTCCTATTTATGCTTAATAAAAAAGGATATATTGTTAGCTCAAGTATAAAAGTATGTTTTAATTGTTCACCGTGTGTTTTTCCCAGCATTAATCACATTTACACACATTATTAGGATATCTGCCTATGTATTCCCATACAAATCCCATATAGGTCTGCGCAGACCTGGTTGTGCCATTTAGCGCCAAAAAATCCCTGAACCTCCTAGGGTTAAACTAACTTAAGGAGGCTGGTCGACTATACAGCTGTTTCAAGAACCTCTTGGTTCCGTCTTCAGTAGCTAAGTCTTCAGTGCAATCCAGCAGCTGTCTCCTCTTGCCAGCGCTATTATAACCTCTATTCACAAAAACTTTATTTATATATATCCAAAAATTATAATAATTACCCAAAAATTAATAAATTAAAAAAATATATAAAAAAAATTTTATAATATAAAATATATTAAAAAAAAATAAAAACAAATATAAAAACCCATATAATATAATAAACAAAAACAAATATAAAATAAAACATTAAATTAACCAAAAAAAATTATTTAAAAATAACCAAATAAATTTATAAATAACCATTAAACAAAAAAAAAATATATTTAATGTTTTCCTCTATAACTCCTGCCCAAGAATTATACGACCACCCCGAAAATTTTAGTTTCGACCCTCGTAGGAGAATGGGGGGAAAGCATAATACAACGAAATTAAGTATGCAGAAAGAAAGCTTCATGAATTCTGTTTAAAATCTGATATTCTTATCTCTGATTGCATCTCGCGTTTTCAAGTAAAGGTTAAAAAAGAAAAAAGTTCGATTTATATCATGTCTGCAAGTGTATCAAAATTATACGACATATTTCAAATATTGCGGCTGGAAAGAAAGATTTGGTTTCAATTAATTTTTTTATATTTCTGCTAACAATTTAATGAATTTGTAATAAAATGCTGCTTGGGCGTTTGTTATCCGACGAGGAAAAGGGAAGGATGAGAGCCTTAAACGATGTTGACTTTAATGTAAGCGAAATATCGCGGAAAATCGGTCGAACACGTTGTTTTATCACCAAATTTTTGAACAATCCGGATGAATATGGTGTGAAGCATAGCTCTGGAAGAAAACCCAAGTTGTTTGACCGCGAAAAAGTCGCATAATACTTAAAGCTAGCAATTCGATAGCTTCGTGCTCCACACTTGCCGCATGTTGCAGTAAGCCTGTGTCACGGATGATTGTTTGGCGGACGCTGCAATCATCGGAATGCATTGTCAGAGGAGTCTTAAAAAAGGTTCCGTTCTTAAAGCCGCACCAAAAACAGCACGACTTCAATTTGTGGAAATAAAACTTGAGAGAAACTGGGCCTCGGTATAAAATTTTAGCTTTATTTTGTTTAAACAGTTTTGTTCAATATTTATCATTTAGATAATATTTTTTGATGAAAAAAATGTTTGTCCTGACGGCCCAGATGGGTTTCGGCACTATTGGATAGATTTGCTTAAGGATCCACTTATGTTTTCCAAACGCAATTACGGAGGCGGATCCGCAATGGGTTGGGGAGCCTTTCATGCGTCTGGAACGCTTGATCTGTGCTTCTTAAGCTGTAGGATGAACAGTGGAGAATACAGAAAAGTATTGGAGGATCGTCTTCTGCCATTTTTTGAAAAAAATATGGAAAGAGAGCTTGTTTTTCCGCAGGATAATGCATCTATTCACAAGAGTAGAGAGACCCAGCGCTTTATAAGTGATCACAAAATTAATGTTTTGGATTGGCCAGAGTGCTCCCCTGACCCAAACCCAATTGAGAACATTGTAGGTATCTTAGCCAGGCGTGTTTACGCCAATAATAACAAATTTGAGAATGTCGAAAGCCTCAAAAGCGAAATTTTGGCTCAATGGTCTCTTTTAGACCAAAATTTACTTACAAATTTGGTGAATTCAATGCCTAAGAGACTTTTCGAGGTAGCAAAGGCTCAAGGTTGCTCTATTATTCATTAAATAGTGTTTATATACCATTCTACGAATAAAATGTTAACTAAATCCAACAAATTGACATGTGTCGTATAATTTTGATACAATTGCAGACATGACAAAAATCGAACTTTTTTGCTTTTTTAACCGCTACTTGAAAACGCGAGATGCAATCAGAGATAAGAATATCAGATTTTAAGCAGAATTCATAAAGCTTTCTTTCTGCATACTTAATTTCGTTGTATTATGCTTTCCCATTCTTCTACGAGGGTCGAAACTAAAATTTTCATGGTGTCGTATAATTTTGGGCAGGAA